>QAOC01000006.1:0-14116 GCA_003255005.1 Begonia fuchsioides
ATGGATTAGCGGTCGACACTTTGTTTACCTGTCGACCCCAGGATTTAGGAGGGGTCGACACAATTGGAACTTTCGGTCAACCCCAGGATCGAGGAGGGGTCGACACGATGAATACTTTCGGTCGACCCCAGGATTGAGGAGCGGTCGATATAAGTCACTCTCGGGAGGACATTCGGTCGACACAACGGACGAGTGGTCGACAGAAATGACTCTCGGGAACTTCCTTTGGTCGACACAAAGATCGAGCGGTCGACACAAACAACTCCTTCCCCAATTTGAGTTGAAAAGTCAACCAAAACATGTAGAGTTTTCATTGGTGGACTTAAAGGAAAGTTTGATTTTTGTTTAATTAAGGAGATAAGAAGGCATGGTCTTCCATTTTCCTTTTAGCACGATTTCTTCTCCCTATTTTCCTCTAAGCTCTCACGTCTTGATAAAAGGGAGAGTGAGATTGAGAAAGAAAAGAAGTTTTGTGAGAGAAAATAGTGAGAAAGTGGGATATCTCAAGAGAGGTGAGGTAGGAAACTCTAAAGCTTTCGTGGAGACTGAAGTTCAAGGTAATTTTCTACCATCTGAGTTTCTTTTAGGTTAAGGATAATATGATGGTATTGGTTGAATTGATGGATAAAAATGAAGGATTTCATGTAGATTGTTAGAAAATCAGTTGATTGTGTGCAAGGTTAGGGTTTTTGGGATTCGGTCAAATTGTAGCACGAATTTGAGTTTATGTCCTTCATAAGAGTTAGAGTAAACTCTTAGAGTCATTTATAGCTATTAGAATCACTCAATGCGAAAGTTATGGACGTGGCAAGTCAGTGTATAGAAACTGGGGAGAGCTGTGGTCGACCCCTTATAGGTTTGGTCGATCGATTCTCAAATTAAAAACACACGGTCTCTATTTTGTCGACATGGGATGACCCCTTATAGGTTGGGTCGACTGATTCGGGGTTCAAACAGTGAATGCCCTCTGTTTTGTCCATATAAGTCGACATGCATTAGTTTTGTGAATTTGGTGTCTTCTAAGAAGTTATGGTAGACTCCTTAAGGAACGATTTGACACCTTAATCATAAAAAATGGATCATTAACAAGGAAGTTGTAGTCATCTGAAATTGGAATAGAAAGTTAAGACATTATGCAATTTCTAATCCTTATATGATTTATATGTTTAGGTCATTTATTGGATTAAAAAGGGACTCAAGTGGATTGATTCAAGAAAACAGCTAAGGTAAGTAAATGTTGCATGTGATTGGCCCTAAGGGGACTACATTACAAAGATTAGGATTTTATGATTTTGGAATATGCTGGATTGTTTGGGGTGTAGTGCACAATACACTGATCTCAATTTATTTAAGGATATGTTTGTGTGTCATGTTTGATGATTGATTGATTTTTTGTATTAGAATAAAGATACATGTTTAAATGCTTGCAATGTTTCAATTGTATATTTTATTGCATTTTAACATGTTCATGCATTTTAATTGTTCATGCATCATGGTTTTAAGAAAAAATATGAAAATGATTTGCATGCATGATTTTCATGATAATATGCAACGGGTCGTTGAGGGAGGAGCTCGAGTTAGACTGCCTCGATGGAGGCCAAATGGTGTCTACTCTTTCCCGTGGTACCTTCAACGATCAAATAATGAAAGAAATGAAATAAACAAAATGTACGTAAATAGTTATATGTTGGACGGGGTTTGAGTTTGGCTTTCCCAAGAGGTTGGACCAAATGGTGCCTACTCTCCCCTAGACGGTATTACCCACATTAGCTGGACTATTAAGTGAAAGAAAAGAAATAAAATAAAAGATATTGAAACTGCATTGTTTTTATAAAGCAGCATATGCATGAAGTCCTCATAAATGTTTTATTATCATGGATTAACTTACTGAGCGTTAGGCTCATTAGATAAGCTTTGTAATGTAGGGATAAATGCTTGAGGTTGTGAAGTACGTCCATTGCAGAAGTTTGCGGCTGTTAGTGCAAGGGCGACCCATGTAAATGGAAATGTTTTGTTTGAAAACTAATGTATAATATTATATTTAGTTTATAACTTTTTTGTAATAACTTGGTTCTAATTTTAAAGTACAAGTATGTTTTGGGTTACTTATTATGAATATAATTGGTTTTGACGAAGTTAAATAAAAGTCTTCCGCTGTATTTTATCTCAAGTATTTCAAATTGATAAGTTTTACCTTAAATTGTTAAAAGTTAGTACATGTGTTTACAAAAAAAAAAAAAATTGGGCAAGGAAAAATGGGACGTTACATTACATTCCACCCTCCTTACTTAAAATTTTGTCCCCAAAATTTAAATGTCAAAAAGTTCTGGATACTTCTTCATCATGTCTTGTTGCCTTTCCCATGTGGCTTCCTCAATAGTATGGTTTCTCCATAGGAATTTGACTAAAGGGATTTGTTTGTTTCTAAATTCTTTTGTTTTTTAATCCAAGATCCTTACCAGTTTTTCTTCATATGTCAAAGTAGGCTCAATGTCGATAGTTCTACCTTCAATCACATGAGTAGTATCACGTAAATTTTCTTAACATTGAAATGTGAAAAACGTTTTGGATTCCAGCCATAGATGATGGCAATTTCAACATGTAAGTTGTTTTTCCTAACTTCTTTATAATAGGGAAAGGTCCAATAAATAGTGGAATAAGCTTTCTCCTTTTTAAAAACCGCATTACTTCCTTAAAGGAAAAATCTTTAAGAACACCTCATCACCTTCCTCAAATTCTAGCTCTCTTCGCCTTTGATCTGCATAATGTTTCTATCTGTTTTGAGCTATTTTGATTCTTTCTCGAATAACTTTCACTTGATCTGCGATTTGTTGTAAAATTTCTGGACCATACAACTTTGCTTCTCCAACTTCATCCCAAGACAATGAAGATCAACATTTTCACCCATACAATGCCTCATATGGGTCCATACTAATTGTTGATTGGTAGCTATTATTATATGCAAACTCTACTAATGGTAACATCTTACTCCATGTAGTTTGAAAATCCAACACACATGCTCGTCTTTCGGTTTGACCATCAGTTTGGGGATGAAAATTCGTGCTAAAAGTCAATGTAGTCCCCATTGCCTTATGTAAACTTTTCCAAAATTTTGAAGTAAATCTTGGATCACGATCTGATACTATTGATGCTGGAATTCCATGCAGTCTTATAATCTCTTGAACATAATTCAAGCATACTGATCCATAGAAAAATTCATTCTGACCGGAAAGAAATGGGCTGACTTTGTTAATCTATCAACAATCACCCAAATAGCTTCAAGCCCCTTTTGTTGTTTTCGGTAATCTCACAAAGTCCATTAATATATGCTCCCATTTTCATTCCGAGATTGATAAAGATTGAAGTGTTCCTGCAGGCCTTTGATGTTCAACTTTAACTTCTTGACATGTGACACAAATTCCACATGTTTTGCTACGTCCTCCTTCATATTTTGCCACCAAAAGTGCTGTTTTAAATCCCGATACATTTTAGTACGTCCCAGATGCACCATAAATTTCTTGAAGAATGGGCTTCCGATAATATTTTCTTCTGTAATTCTTGCTTTTCCGGAATATACCATCTATCTTTAAACTTCAGAACACCATCATCCGAACACTTAAAGTCAGAAGAATTTGGCTTTTTGCCCAATTTATATCGTTTATATTTTTTATCCTCCAATTGAGCTTCTTTGATTTCATCCATAAGAGTTGTCTTCAAAGATAATGCTGCAAGCATACAACTCAAATTTGACACTACTTCTAAGCCAGACTTTTGAATTTCAGATTGAAGCATTATAGACATTTCCAATTGGACCTGTATGAACTTCCTACTCAATGCATCAGCCAACACATTAGCTTTGCCGGGGTGATATTTGATTTCAAACTCATAAGGTTTTACAAATTCGAGCCATCTTCGTTGCCTCATATTCAGGTCTTTTTAGGTGAATAAATATTTCAGACTCTTATGGTCTTAAAATATCTCGCATTGTTGCCAATATAAATAATGCCTCCATATTGTAATGCAAAAACAACTGCAGGTAATTCTAGATCATGAGTAGGATAATTTTTGACACGGAATGGAGGGGTATTAGATTTAGGAAGTGGGAGAATCGGGTTAGGTTAATGGAAAACGATAATCCGATAATTCGAAAATCAAGACTGGAATTTGGGACGGCAATAACTCGATGATAAGATCGATTTTCAAGCTGAAACTTTGAGGGAAACTTTGGAGAAGCGTTAAGTAATACACCTCAAAATTTGAAGGCAATCATGTAGATGGATCGGTCGAAATGTAATGGAATAGTAACAATACTCAACGGTGGCTGAAAATTGACAACCGGCGGAAGAAAGGAATTATCAAACGAAATCAATGATGGAAGTAGAAGCTTATGGACTTCAAGCTCACCCTATGACCTTGAGGAAAGCTGGAGACTTTGAAGCAAAAAGAGAACCCTAACTCGGAGGAGGGAACCCTTGAGGAACCACGGTGGCCGGAGGATCGCGGCTGCCGGTTGAAGTTGGAAAATGTCCCGGGAGAGGGAGAGCTAAAAGCTTCTTTAATTCAAATTCCAAATTTCCTTACAATCACCCAATGGGAGAGGTTTTATCTGATGAGAAGAGTGGGAAAAAAGGAGGGAAAATTGAGGGCCAAAGGCATGCAACTTGCACGCTGGAAATTGAAATAAAGGAGGAAAATTGGACCAATGATATTGCAAGAATGTGAAAGCCACGTGATCTTAAATCTCCTCAGCCATTTTTCCCTTATTCCTTGGCCCAAAATACACTTCTTTTAGCAGAAAATTCCTCATGCAAAACCCCATGCAAGCATGCAAAAATAAACACAATAAAACCTAGATGATAAACCCTCTTGGGTTCTCCAAATATCCAACGTAAAATTCACGTAAAAATTAAGCTACAAATGCGATAAAATTCCTTCAATCCATGTAAATGCTGGTGAGTTGAGTCGTGAAACCCTTGATCACTTTGCATGGGACTCCAACTCGCCATGCAACGTGATACTTCAATCGGGTTCGGGTTCAGGCTTGATTCCGGAGCTCTCGGTTTTTGGTTGAAAATCCACCTTTTCTCCACGTCAAATTATCATGTGTTTTGGCCTTGTTTGATCCTCCAAAGTTGGCTTAGAAATGTATAATTCTTAAATTAATTTTCTTGGAAAATTAACAAACATATTAGAAAAATTCCGAGCTCGGGCTCGGGTGATTGCTCCGCTTGGCATGCCAATCTGTGGCATGTCAATTTTGCTCATACCCTTTTAATTGCCTTGATGCATAAGCGATCACCTTTCCTTCTTGCATCAATATGCAACCTAATCCAATTTTGGAAGCATCACAGTAAATTGTGAATTTACCGTCCACAGTTGGAATTTTCAAACTTGAGGCTGATGTTAATTTTTTTTTCAAGTCCTGGAAACTTCTATCACATTCATCTGACCATCAAAACTTCATGTTTTTCTTTGTTAATCAGGTCAAAGGAATTGCTATCTTTAAAAATCCTTTAATGAATATTTGATAGTATCCAGCTACCTAAGAAAACTACGTACCTCATTAACAGTCTTTGGCTGTGGCCAATCCATCACTGCTTGGACTTTTGATGGATCAACATAAATACCTTCCTTGGATACTACGTTTCCAAGAAAGTTAACCCTATCAAGCTAGAATTCACATTTAGAAAACTTAGTATATAACATACGTCGTCTTAAAGTTGATAATACTGCCTTTAGATGTTCCATAAGCTCTTCCCCTGTTTAAGAATATATGAGAATATCGTCGATAAACACAATTATGAATTTATCTAGATACTCCTGGAATACGCAATTCCTTAGATCCATAAAGGCAGCAGGAGCATTAGTCAATCCAAAAGACATCACTAAAAACTCGTAATGTCCATATCGAGTTCTAAATGCTGTTTTCGGGATATCTTCTGCTTTGACCTTCAATTGATAATATCTTGATCTTCGATCAATCTTTGAGAACACCCGTGCACCTTGGAGTTGGTCAGATAAATCATCAATCCTTGGAAGCGGATACTTGTTCTTGATCGTTAATTTATTCAATTCTTTGTAGTCAATACACATTCTCAGTGATCCATCTTTCTTCTTAACAAATAACATTGGAGCTCCCCATGGCGAGAAACTTAGACGTATAAAGCCCTTTTGTACTAATTCCTCCAATTGTGTAACGCCCCGATTCCTGAGTCACCGCTTACTTGCTTTTCTTACTTACTTACTTACTTACTTCGGCGACCCGAGAACCGTTCCGTTACCGTGCTCTAACTTACTTACTTACTTACTTAGGTGGAAAACTCGTTTTCTTTAAGTTTCTGAAACTATCTTTAGCTTATAAAATAGTTTACAAGAAATACCGTCAAATTAAAAACGTACATACACTCTTTGAGAATAACAATTTATTATTCCACCTTTTATTAAAATACATAAGCATTTAATAACTGAAACTTACAGCGGAAGAATATAGTTCAAATACATTCATTTCAAAACATTGGTAATCTATCACACCAAAATAAGGGTATACATCTTAATTACATCTTCAAAATATTCAAAACATTCAAAACATTTTATATTCTAACTGTGTGTGTTATACATCACTCCCCGTCGATCATCGCTCAATAAACCGTATCATTTTGAACACTCCTCTGCTCTAACTCCTTGATCAGTCATTTGCACCCATTCTTCCATTACATCCCCTACATTGCAAGCCTAAACTATGAGCCTAAAGCTCAGTAAGAAGCATAACTATAAAATGCAATGAATGAGTATGCTATGTCGTTGAAACAATGCACATTTTCATTTTGTTCTTTATTGCATTATTCTTACTTATCGATCCAGCTCTCCACCTCGTGGTTCCACCGGTCATTTACATTTTTATTCTTGCTTATCGATCCGGCTCTGCACCTCGTGGTTCCACCCAGTCCTCGAGACCGAGCTCTCCACCTCGTGGTTCCACCGGTCATTTACATTTTTTATTCTTACTTAACGATCCAGCTCTCCACCTTGTTGTTCCACCCAGTCCTCGAGACCGAGCTCTGCAACTCGTGGTTCCACCGGTCGTTTACATGTTCTGATATTCAAGTTCTTAATTCATCGGAGACGAAACATAATCACCGTCTCATACCACCAATCATATTCGTTTACCTCCAACTACGTTGTAAAACCATGCATGAAAAAATTTCATTCATATTTTGTAAAACTATGATGCATGACCATGTGACTATGAAAACATCACTTAAATTACATCAAACATAACATGAAATAAGCATACAACACCAAACATGTAATGCAAACAAACATCTAACACACATCAAACATAATCCTAATCTTTGCAATGTAGTCCCACTTAAGGGTCAAACCATCTTAATGCAAACTTACCCTCGTAGCTATCTTGAATCAATCCACTTGAGCCTCTTTTTAATCCAATTGAGGACCTAAACATAAAGATCATTTAAGGATGAGAATTCATGTAGTGTGATCTGTTTTATTGCATAAAGTCATAACTTTTATCCCAACTTTGAATGACTATAACTTCCTCGTTAATGATACATTCCTGATGATTAAGGTGTCAATGTTTTCCTTAAGGAGTCTACTATAACTTCTTAGAAGACACCAATTTCAGAAAACTAACGCATGTCGACTTATGTGGACAAAACAGAGGGCATTCACTGTTTGAACCCAGATTGGGTCGACCCAAACTGTAAGGGGTCGACCCATGTTGACAAAACAGAGAGCTTGCCTTTCTAAATTTGAGGATCGGTCGACCCAAACTATAAGGGGTCGACCCAAACTCTCCCAAGTTTCCGTACACTAACTTGCGATGCCCATAACTTTGCCTATATAGCTCCGAATTGAGTGATTCCAACGGCTATCAATTACTATAAGAGCCTAATTTAACTCTTATGAAGGATATAAACTCAATTTTGTGCTACAATTTGACCAAATCTCAAAAACTCTAACCTTGCGCATAATTAACCGATTTCACATAAATTAAGATGAAATCATTCATATTTACTTGGGATAGAATAATACCTTGAACTTCAGCCCTCACAAATTTAATTAGGATTTTCTACTTTACCTCTCTTGAAATAATTCACTTACTCACTCAAGGACGCCTAAACTTACCCTTTTTCTTCCTCAAAACCTCTCTTCTTTGAAAAATCTCACTCTCCTTTGAGCTTAGAGCAACAAAACGGGAGAAAATGGAAGAGGGTTTGTGGGTGGGAGAATGATATGGCAGCCCATGCCTTTTATGTCCTTTATTAACCATAACAATATTTCCTTTAAGTCCACCAATGAAAACTCTACATGTTTTGGTTGACTTTGCAACGACATGTATGAATGTGTCGACCGCTCGTCTAATTGTGTCGACCCAATCTATTCCCAAGAGTCATTTGTGTCGACCGCTCGGTCCTGGGGTCAACTGAAAGTGTCAATTGTGATGACCCTTTCTAAATCCTGGGGTCGACCAAATGGTCATATTGTGTCTACCCCTCTTAAATCATGGGGTCCACCGGAGACATACTAAAGGACTATTTTGTGTCGACCCCTCTTCGATCCTGGGGTCGACCGAAACTTCCATTTATATCGACCCCTCCCAAATCCTGAGGTCGACCGGATCTTATTTGAAGGTAATCCTTTAGTGTATTTAATCCAACTTACTTCATTACTTTACTTAAACCTAGCAACCATCAAACAATGGACTTCAAATAAACACCAATCAAACCCAAACACTTGGGCCGGTGCACGGTGTGATACAACCCAGACAGAGTATTCTTCTTCCAATTATTCATAATCGTAACCAACATTCATAAAGAAAAATCTTAAACATTTTCATTTTAAAATCATAATTATTAGAATAAACGAGAGTTGTTACAAATTATGCCTTTAATTCCTTTAATTCTACAAGCGCCATTCTATATGGATTCTTTGATACTAGTTCTGCTCCTAGATATATATCAATTACAAACTCAATTTCTCGATCCAGAGGCAGTCCTGGTAAATCATCTAAAATTACAACTGAGAAGTTTTTTACCACAGGAATATCTTGTAATTTGGCACCACATTGGATTCGAGTATCAATTATGCTTGCTAAGAACCCTACAGAACCGCTTCTCAATAATTGTTGGGCTTTAATAGAAGATATAATAGGTGTTATGTTGGTACTTTTCATTGCTTGAAAAGAATACCATTCAGCATTCGGAGGCTGGAAACATATTGTTTTGGCTGTACAATTAATCGTTGCAAAATGCTGAAATAACCATCCGTTATTGGGTCGTTTTGTGGCTTTTGATTGTTGTAATGCTTGATTTGGTTGAGGCTGCACTCCTTTAAAAGATTTCCTTTAAGACTCCCTCTGCCTTTGGAATTTTATTTCAGCCTCTTCCACTTCTAGGGCTTTTGTCACCACCATTGAATAAGACACATTTTTTGTTCCGGAGATCTTTACTCCTCTATATATTTTTACTTTCAGCCCTTGAATGAATTGATGTATCTTGAGTTCGTCAGTGGCCACCAGGTGTGGAGCAAAATGAGATAATGCTTCAAATTGCCGTATGTACTCCGATACAGATCCAAATTGGCGTAATTGAAAAAATTCCACCAACTTACTTGTTCGAACTGCATGGTTGAAATATTTGTCGTAAAAGATCTCCTTAAATTTGTTCCATGACATTTCTTTCACATTTGTGGTTGCTTTAATAGTGTCCCACTAGCAACGTGCATCCTTTGACACCATAAAGAGTGCACAATTAACTTTCTCATCTTCCTAAATCTTGGCATAATCATACATATCTTCAATTGTTCGGATCCACTCTTCAGCACAAGTCGGATTTGTTGCCTGTCCATCGAAGTTAGGTGGATGAAGTCGTCGAAATCTTTCACAACTTAACTCTCCAGCAGCATTCGAACGAAAACCTCTTTGTTCTTCCTTTGCCATATATCGTTCTAATTGCTGAAACTGACAATCTACTATATTAGATAGTTTTTTAATTGCATCATCTCTGTCTTCCATTTCCCTTCTTTTTCCTCTCGGCATATTGAACTAAGCCTTAACAATTTAGCAACCAATAAATACAAACAATAATATAATCATTAACAAACTTAGAGTGTATGAAGTATCTCCATATGAAGGCTTGTTTTAACGCCCAGTTTTTCCTTGCTAATTTTTTTTTGTAAACATATGTACCAACTTTTAACAATTTAAGGTAAAACTTATCAATTTGAAATCCTTGAGATAAAATACAGCGGAAAACTTTTATTTAACTTCATCAAAATCAATTATATTCGTAATAAGTATCCAAAACATACTTATACTCTAACATTAAAAACCAAGTTATTACAAAACAATTATAAACTAAACATAAAATTATACATTAGTTTTCAAACAAAACATTTCCATTTACATGGGCCGCCCACCGGTCAAAATTGCACTAACAGTCATAAACTTCTGCAATGGACGTACTTCACCACCTCAAGCATTTATCCCTACATTACAAAGTTTATCTTGTAACACCCCACTTTTCTGGGTATCCTTTCATCATAATTCAAAGTCTTATAACTATATCATCTTATATATCAACTATGATTAAGGGTATAAAATGACGATTAACTTGCTGGAATTCAATTGTTAGAATTGGTAGTTAAAAAAAGTAAGGTTAATGTGAAAGTTGGACTAAATCAGTTTAAGTGTTGTATGGAAGTTTGAGAAAATTGAAATGGAAGGTTGTGAATGAAGGACCGGTCGACCTATGAATAATATCGGTCGACACCCTGGTCGTGAGGCCCTTGCAAGTTGAACCATCTTGACACAATGTTAAGATTAGACGATTTCAGAGATTTTAACTTCCTCAACTGAGTTTAGGTTCTTCTCATGAAATTTAATAAACTTGTTGATGCAACTATAGCAACAAAAATTACTCAATTTGGAAGTCTGTAGAGAAAGTTATGGGTTTTGGAAATTTATAGTTAGTAACAACCACCAGGTTGAAAATCGATAACTGGGTAGTTTCAGTTTTCCTATTTTATTATGCTACAGATGAACTTAAGTGACAAAGTAAGCTTCTAAGAAATTATAGACAAAATCAAAAGGAGAAGATTAATAGGTTGATTAACTCGATTGGAGTTGTGGTAAAAGAGTTATGCGCATTAAAAATTGATAAATGAAAACTGGACTAAGAAATATGAACTTTAGAGCGTTATTCGGTGTTTTTTATAATTGATACCTTTACTCTCTGAATTTGAAGTTTATGTCTTCTTCAAAAATGAACTATACTTAATAAGAAAAAAAATGGTGTTTGAATCATAGAAATCTAAGTTGTATAACAAAAGTTATGAAAGTTTTAACTGTCGGTCGACCTATGAACAATGTCCGATCGACACAATCGTATACCTTAGGTCGACATAAGTTGCCCTTTGGGAATACTTTCGGTCGACACAATGGAAGAGGGGTCGACACATTCATACATGCCGTTGAAAAGTCAGCCAAAACATGGTGAAATCCGATCCGTGGATGTAAAGAGAAGAGTGATTTTGTTTAATTAAGAGATAAGAAGACATGGTCTGCCATTCCCCTACCAACATGACCTCTTCTCCCTATCTATTTACTTAGAGTTCTCTCGTCTTATAAGGGAGAGGGAGATTGAGAAAGAAAAGAAGTTCCGCGAGAGAAAAGAGTGAGAAAGTGAAGGGAAGTGAAAAACTCTAAGGCTCTCGTGGAAACTAAAGTTCAAGGTAATATTTTCTATCCTCTTAAGTTCTTCTAAGTTCAGTAAGGATAATATGATAGTAGTATTTGAATTGATGGATAAAAACGAGTGATTAGTGCTAAGAGATAAGAAAAGAGTTAAGTATGAACAAAGTTAGGGTATTGGAGTTTCAGTAGATAAGAAATAGGAGTTAGAGTTTATGACTTTCATAAGAGTTAAAGTAAACTCTTAGAGTGATTTATTGCCGTTGAAATAACTCAATTCGGAGCTATGTAGACAAAGTTATGGACGTCGCAAGTTAGTGTACAAAAACTGGGGGGGAGTTTGGGTCGACCCCTTGTAGTTTGGGTTGATCAAATCTCGATTTTTAAAGTGCGACGTCTCTGTTTTGTCAACATGGGTCGACCCCTGAAAGTTTGGGTCGACCCAAACAGGGGTTGAAACAGTGAATGCCCTCTGTTTTGTCCACATAAGTCGACATGCTTTAGTTTTCTGAATTTGGTGTCTTCTAAGAAGTTATAGTAGACTCCTTAAGGAACAATTTGACACCTTAAGTATCAGGAATGAATCATTATTGAGGAAGTTATAGTAGTTCAAAGTTGGAACAGAAAGTTAAGACTTTACGCATTTTCTAATCCTTGAATGATCTATATGTTTAGGTCATTAATTGGACTAATAAGGGACTCAAATGGATTTATTTGAGATAGCTGCAAAGGTAAGTATGTGTTGCATGCGTTTGATGTATTAGAAGTCTACATTCCAAAGGTTATGTATTTTTATGATTTTTGATTAATCATAGACTTGTTGGGGTGTAATGCACAATACACCGACCTCAAGTCATTTGAGGATTGTTTGTGTGCTTTGTATTGATTGATTGATAAGTTTCTATGAGATTCCTTTATTGATATGTTTATATGACTTTTGTTTGGATTAGTTAGATTTTCTTGCATTAAGGATAGGATTGTATGTGACATGTTATGGAGATCATGCATCATGTTTTCTACGAATGACAACGAAAATGAATTTCCATGCATGAAAGCTACGAATTATAATAAGTGAATCGTAGGGGGATGGCGGATTGAGTGTTAGGTTGCCCATGGGGGTCTTTGATGCCTACATTCATCCCCGCAATAACCCTATTGATTCGATGAAGACATCTACGATACAGGAGAGTAAAGACGCCCTCGGCAATGGCTATGGGTCCATGTTACCGTGAGCCCAATGGGGATTGACGGTAGGTTGTTATATCTCCTAATGATATAAGTTATGTAAAGGAGAATAAAGACGCCCTCGGCAATGGCTATGGGTCCATGTTACCGTGAGCCCAATGGGGATTGACGATAGGTTGTTATATCTCCTAATGATATAAGTTATGTAAAGGAGAATAAAGACGCCCTCGGCAATGGCTATGGGTCCATGTTACCGTGAGCCCAATGGGGATTGACGGTAGATTGTTATATCTCCTAATGATATAAGTCATGTAAAGGAGAATAAAGACGCCCTCGTCAATGGCTATGGGTCCATGTTACCGTGAGCCCAATGGGGATTGACGATTGGTTGTTATATCTCCTAATGATATAAGTTATGTAAAAGAGAATAAAGACGCCCTCGGCAATGGCTATGGGTCCATGTTACTGTGAGCCCAATGGGGTTTGACGGTAGGTTGTTATCTCCTAATGATATAAGTTATGTAAACCCAAAAGAGAAATCAAGTTTTGTGGATGGTCGTCATATGGGGGGGCGGATCCACACCACGAAAATGAAATAAGCTGCATGGTTTTAAATCATATTATTCATTACATCATGCATGTTTTATTTGCACTACTTACTGAGCTTTAAGCTCATTAGTTAGACTTTGCAATGTAGGTGATGACTTGAATGTTGAAGAAATAACACATGAGGGTTAAAAATGAAAGAGGAGGAGAGTGTCTTCCATGGAGCTTTGTCGTTGTTAAGCGAGATTTTGACCGGTGGAGTAAGCTCACTAAAAGACACTTGTTTTGAAGGGAATTTGTAAAAAGGTTATTTTGAATTACAAATATGTAGCGTTTGTAAAGTTTTATACTTTGAAAATATGACCTATGTTTAACTATTTATACGTGTGATTTGAAATGTTAGCTTCCGCTAATTATGTACAAAAAAACAACGGAATGTTACATATATAATGAGCCTAACGCTCAGTAAGTTAATCCATAATAATAAAACAATTATGAGACCTTCATGCATATGCTGCTTTATGAAAAGAATGCAATTTCGGTATCATTCATTTCGTTTCTTTTCTTTCACTTAACAGTCCAGCTAATGTGGGTAATACCGTCTAGGGGAGAGAAGACACCATCTGGTCCAACCTCTCGGGACAACCAAACTCAACCCCGCCCAACATGTAA
>QAOC01000037.1:0-12662 GCA_003255005.1 Begonia fuchsioides
TTTGCATGAGGTATTTTCGGCTAAGAGAATGGTATTTTGGGCCAAGGAAGAAGAAAAATTGGCTAAGGAGATTCAAGATCACGTGGCTTTCACATACTTGCAATCTCATTGATCCAATTTTCCCTCCTTTATTTCAATTTCCAGCATGCAAGTTGCATGTCTTTGGCCCTCAATTTTCCCTCCCGTTTTCCCACTCTTCTCAGCAGATAAAACCTCCCACATTGCGTGATTGTAAGGATAATTTGGAATTTGAATTAAAGAAGCTTTTTAGCTCTCCATTCTCGGGCATTTTTCAATTTCAGCGGGCAGCCGGAAGTTCTCCGGTCACCGTGGGTTCCCTTCAAGATTTCTCCCTCCGAGCTGGAGATCTCTTCTTGCTTCAAAGTCTCCAGCCTTCTTCAAGGACGTAGGGTGAGCTTGAAGTCTATAAGCTAATTCTTCCATCGTTGATTTCGTTTGCAATTTCATCTCCTCCGCTGTCCAGCATTTCTGGCCACCTCCCGACCACCGTTACTGTTCCATTACATTCCGACCGATCCATCCACGTGATTTCTTTGATTTTTGGAGGACTATCACCTATCTTCTTCCCAAATTTCTCCTCAAAATTTCAGCCCAAAACTCGTTCTCTTCGTTTAGTTATCGCCGTCTAAATTCCAGTCACGATTATGGAATTATCAGATTATCGTTTTCCATACAACCTAACCCGATTCTCCTACTTCCTAAATCTAAACCCCCTCCATTCCGTGTCACATGGTGAGCGCGATAGTGGGTTCCGCACAGTCCTTACTAACCCTCTAAAAAACTAGGACCATGACATTTGGTATTTGAGCCCAGTCGACTCAAATTTGTAAGGAATCATGCGCAAAAAAAATTCAACATAAAGGATAAATTTGTTGTCAAAACAACTCAAGCGTCTCATCGAGTTAACAAAAATGTGGCTTACCTAGAGGTGATGCCTGATGAGGTTCGAATCTTAGGTGAGCGAATAAAGGAATAAGAAGAAATTTCGTTGGAACTAGGTACGATTCTCAACAGAATAGAAGCAATACTGATTCTAGAGCTGCTGGATTAGGTTGACGCCACAAATCCTATCATGAAAAAGTGAAGGGGATCGACACTGGATAGAGAGGCAATGAATTTATATTCAGCATCATAGTTTGTGTCGATAATATTGACAAAGCCTATTCTTTTAGAAAATGTTTCCCATTTGAATGAAGATTTCAAACCGTATTTGATTTCTTAGGGCGGAGATCGCCAAGATCAACATGAAATTTAACCTTACTATGAGATCCATGGGCAATCAACCTCACGCTCTTGTTGCTGCTAAATTTAAACAAGCTAAATTTTCTGAGCCAAAAGCTTTCTACAGAGCCTGTGATGTAAAATAAATTTACAACTTCATCTTCGATTTAGAGCAATACTTCAAAGCTACCAGAACAGCTGAAGATTCAAATGTTATTTTGGTGACAATGCATCTAACTGGTGATGCAAAACTATGGTGGAGATCGAAATATCACGATATTTGCATATGGCGAATGCATGATCGATACATGGGAAGAACTAAAGAGGCAATTGAAGGACAAATTCTTTCCAGAGAACATCAAGTTTAATGCATGTAGACTGCTTCGGGAAGTAAAAAAGACTGCAAGCATTCAAGAATATGTTAAATAATTTTTGGGCCTCATGCTCAACATTAGAGACATGTTAGAGAACGATACGATTTTCACATTTATTGAAGGTCTAAGCAGTGGGCTAGGACAAAATTATATGAATAAAGGGTGAAAAGTATTTCAAGTACACTCGCTGTGGCGGAACAATTATTCGAGTACTAAATCGAGGGCTCGGGGACAAAGAATTGTACACCTAATAGCTCAAACTTCTCAAAATTCTAATAAACAAAAAACTAGAACCGCTGAAAAGAAACTATTTCTCCCTAGAGAAGCTGGCGATGCGCAAAGGAACTTCAACAATTAGAGACTACCAAACCAGCACATGTCTTGCTTTCTGTTCAAGGGCCTCATTGAGTAGTTGAATGCCAACACCGTTCGGCCGTTACAGTCTTGTAGGCTTCAATTCATAACGACAACCCCTCTGATTAAGCTGTGGTGGAAGAACTAGTCAAGTTTGCTAAGCTGGGGACAGTGACCTTCTTGTCAGCAGTTCAACAACAAATTGATTAACTAAATAAGACCTTCAACAGAGGCCTAATGTGTGTGCAATCGTGTATTGGTCACAAACATACTAAGGGTAAGATGGTAGACTCTGGCACTACTCATAACTTTATCACAGAAAAGAAGCTCGTCGCCTTGGTTAGAAGGTAGAGAAGAATGCTAGTAAAAGGAAACAGTTGATACGAAAGCAATGCTCATACTTGGAGTTGTGAGAAGAGCACAATTAAAGCTTTGTTCGTGGATTGGAGTAATAGACTTTGTCGTGACACAAATCGGTGACTTCGATCTTATATTGGGGATGGAGTTCTTGATGTAGCAGAAAGTCATTCCATTCCCATCGACAAAAGGTTTAGTGTTGACAGACAACAATCCGATAACTTTTCCATCAATATGGAAGCAATCAAATCCTACCAAAGCAAAAGTGATATCCACAATGCAATTTAAGAAGGGGTTAAAGAAAAATGACCCATCATATGTCCTTGTCCTAGTGAGCACCAGAAAGGAGAAAGAAAACACTATCCCTTTAAAAATTTTGGAAGTCCTAGAAGAGTTTAAAGACACCATGCCCGACAAAATAAGGGTCAGTACTTTACCAAGTTTGATTTTCAGTGGAGTTATTATCATGTCAGAAGTATCGAAGGTGACGAACCTAAGAAAACTTTTGTAACAATATATGAATCTTTTAAATTCTTAGCGATGCCATTTAGGCCACAAATGCACCAACAATATTTTGTAATCTCATGAACCAAGTATTTCATGAGTATCTGGACAAATTTATGGTGGTGTATCTCAACGACATCGTCATTGATAGTCAAACTTTGGAAGAATGCAAGACTTATCTCTATTTTTTTTTCTCAAGAAACTAATAGAGAATCACTTGATTGTCAAGAAGGTTAAGAGTTCATTTGCTCAGAAGAGCATTGAATTTCTAGGTCATGCCATTGAACAGAGTCAACTTCGTATGGATGTTAACAAAATAAGGGTTATCAATGAATGGTGGGCTCTAACTTTCGTTATTGAATTGTGCACTTTCCTCGGATTGGCAAACTACTATAGGCCATTTGTAGAATGATATTTAAAGAGAGCTGCTCCTTTGACTGAGCTGCTAAAGAAATGGGTTCTTTGGGAGTGGACTATAGAATGCAAAAGTCTCTCATTAATATCAAAGAAGCAATGATGCATGAACCTGTTCTTGCCCTAGTGGATGTCACAAAATCTTTTGAGGCTGAGACTAATGCCTTAGACTTTGCATTAGGAGGTGTCCTAATGCAAAAGGGCCATTCTTTGGCTTTTGAGAGTCACAAATTGAAAGAACTAGAAAAGCATATATAGCTTTTAATAAAGAAATGTTGGTAGTGGCACACTACTTATGTCTGTGTAGGCAATACTTGCTTGTGTCAAAATTCATCGTGAAAACATACAACTCCATATTTCACTTCTTTGAAAAATCAAAACTTTCAGCTAAACAAGCGCGTTAGCACGAGCTGATTTCAGAATTTTATTTTCACTTCAAACATAAGTATGATCAAAGTAACCGAGCAACTAATGTGTTAAGTCGTAAGGCCAAGTGTGCAATTCTATGCTACTCATCGCAAGTTCAAGCCAGAAGAGTAAAGGGGGCAGTAAAGGATAATATCTAGGCTACTTTGTGGGATGATCACACTGCCTGCACAGTTATGGGACTTGTGAGAGAAAGGAAGAGTCTCCAGTTTTGGATTGAAGATGAATTACTTTTCTCTAAAAGAAGTCGGTCGACATTCTTTAGGGCAACAACTTATGAAGAACCCTTAACCGCAAATACCACAATACTTCGTGGGTAGGTCATGCATGCTGACAGTAGACTCATGCTCTCTCAAAGATGGGTTACTATTGGCTACTGATGAAGCCTGATGTTATGTAGTACACGAATACTTTTTTTGTGTGCCAGCAAGATAACAACAAGAAATACAAGATCGAGGGCATCCTAGAGCCATTGTTAGTCCCAAAGAGACATTGGGAAATGTTTCTCAAGATTTTATCTCAAATTTACCCTATTCTAATGATTATGGAGCTATTTCAATTTACTAGATCCTTTTGGGTAGAACTCTTTCGATTACTTGGATCAAGCTTGAACATCTCTTCCAGCTATCATTCTCAAATTGACACACAAACAAACCACTTCAATAGTTCGTGAGAGGAATATTTATGGCATTTCATCAACACACTAGAAAAATTGGCCAAGTCTCCTAGATGTTGCCCAATTCTATTTCAATGGTCAAAAGAGTTCTTCTATGGGAATGAGTTCGTAGGCCATGTGTGGAAGGCACCCAACCATGTCACACCTTTTGGATCAACCCTATGATGGAAAGAATCCAAGAGCGTAGAACTTTACTAAGGAGTAAAAATAAAATGTAGAGTTAGCATATGCTTACTTAGAATGAGCTTCCAAGAATATCAAGAAATGAGCTAACAAGAAACGGCATCTAAGAGAATTTAAAGCTGGAGACTTTGTGTTAGTGAAGTTGTTACCTTAACAACTTTGCTTTAGAGGACAAAGAGACAAGCGGCTTATAAGGAAGTTTGAAAGCTCATTTAAAGTCACTGAGAAAGTTGGACGAACTTCTATTGAGTCTAACTACCCTCCTAGCTCAAGATCCACTTGATCATCCACGTCACCAACTTGAAGCCGTATCATCCAGAAATCCTCCAATGTTGAGGTTGCTCCTTGTGGTGTCAGGTACGGGCCTCCCATCTCTGGGCCACTGAGTCACCGTGATTTAACCCCCTCACAAACTGTCGGGCCGAGGTGTGGGGGCCCTAGGGGCGAGGGTTTCGCCTTTTGGTACAAGAGGACAATGAAAGGACCGTGGTCATGAGGCGAGATGTCACATTCAGAAGATGCCAAAAGAAAAAGAAAGTGTAAGAAGTGCTCGCAGATAAAAGCGCAAGAGTTGGCCGCCTAACTTACGAGGGATATTTGATCAAGTAGAAGGAGCTAGGAGACGACAAAATATCTTGGGAGAAGCCTGAATACTTGAAGACCAAAGAATTTTAGAAGAAGTAGATTAAAAGTTGATGAGTACGTCAACAATTCAAATGGAGGAGAACGTCAATGTCTGGACTTATAGAAGGCATATTACTTATGGTCGCCCATGTCTAGTATTTTTTTTCCTTTATTGTATTTCTTTTTTCTTGATTTCACTTTCTATTTTTAGCCTCACCCACATATTAAGTATCCTTCTTTAATGGCCAATGTGGTGTGCTGTGCATATTATCAATCAATTAACAAGTTTTTTAAAATACACTCTTTATTCTCACTATTTTCATGATGGTCGTGTTGGATAAACTCGTTCGCTCCTTAGACAAAAAGTTCGCGCTAACGATGTGAACACTCAGTGTCATTGGCATACTCGTATAATGATCTATTGTGATCGTGATAGTAGGTGTCGCACGATCCTTACTAGCCATCTCAAAAGTAGGACCGTGATAATAGGCTTTATATTTAATAAGTTAGTTTCTATATATTTTGATATTTTCTCACAAATTATTCTCCATTGATCTCAATCATAGTAAAGTTCTACTCTGCAACTAATATTCTCTCTTTTTTAATGATTTTAAACCAATTTCATTAGGTTTATTATCGCCTCACTCATTTTTAATATCTGAATTTCGAAACACCAGAAAGTAAACCGAGTGAGTCTAACCAATTCAGTTCACGGATCTGGGTCCACACATAAGAGAGCTTGAAATACTGAAGTAGAGAACGTTTATATTTGGAATCATGGGTCAATTAGTTCATCAGAAAACACGTCACGATTCACCAATGAAGCTCTTTCACAGAACAAGACAGCCTGAAACTTCTGAATCTGTCTGACTTTGTTGTGTTCAGAAACTCATCCACCTTTTGCTCGATCCAAGTTTTACCCGTTTGCCGACACCACCGTCTCTTTTCCTGCTTCGGTGGAAATAGGGTTTCTTATATAACAACCCATTTCATTCTCCTTTATTGTGTTCAGAGACTCATTCACCTTTTGCTCGATCCAATTTTTACCCATTTGCCGACACCACCGTCTCTCTGCCTGCTTCGGTGGAAATAGGAATTTTTATTTAACAGCCCATTTCATTCCCTTTTACTGTGTTCAGAGACTCATCCACCTTTTGCTCGATCCAAGTTTTACCCGTTTGCCGACATCATCGTCTCTCTGCCTGCTTTCGTGGAAATAGGGTTTCTTATACAACAGCCCATTTCATTCCCCTTGTCTACTTTTCAGCTCATCTCAGTTCGTGCTCAAACAGAATTCTTGGCAAGGAATTGGAACATATGTTAGCAGCTGCTAAACCTTTTTGAGATTGTTTATATTATATATAGTCTTCGTTGGAGAGAGAGAGAGTCGCAGTGGTTCCTAGGGTTGTAGAGGTTATCATATGTAGAGCTCATTTATTAACGATTAGATTTGGGTAGCTTGATGCGGGTAATTTTTTAATTTGGAGCATATTTGGTTGGTCGGACTTGTGGCCATCTAAGGAACAATTTATGGATTCAATAGACGATGAAACGATCGAAAGTATTGATTCTTGGGTGAGCTGATCTTCTGCTTTCTCGATTCTGTTATTGGGTTTCACTTCTAATGCTAAATATTTGATGGGTAAGAAGCCTAGAAAGACGAAGGAGCTTTTAGTAGCCATAGCCAAAGCTTCATCGAAGGGAGAAGAAGAAGAAGAACAGCCACAGTCACTGCCGCAGACTCCTAGAAAGAGAGGACGACCACGCAAGGTGGTTGAAAAGAAAGAACAGCTCGGTGAAGAAGAAGAAGAAGAAGAAGAAGCAGCCGAAGATATAGAGCCTGGAGCAGCAGATGAAGATTCAAAAAGTGAGTTGATGATTGTTAAAACCAGTGAAAGAGGAGAGGAAATACAAATTCATAAGATGAAAGAAGGATCGTCTGCATCAGTGGGAGGAGAGACGAAGGAAGAAAGGAGAGATAGATTGAAACAGCCATCAAGAAGCAGAGCTAGGCGCAAAAGCAAACCCCGAAAAAGTAGCTAAAGCATGAACGATTTGGCAATCGGGACAAGAGGGAAGATCATAAGGTTTATCTCTTCTGATTTAGTTATTTTCAAATATCAAGATTTAGCAAATTGTAGAATGATTTGAGGCTAATTTTTCGAGATTACGTTAACAGAAATTAATTAAGATTTGAGGCAGATTTACTAAGATTACCATAATAACAATTAGTTAAAATTTTTTTTATTTAAGTAGTCCTCCCGTTTAAGAACTCAAGTAGAACCATAAACATTCTCCAATTTCTTCTCTTCATCTGATTCTTCGTTTTTTTTCGGTGTCTACAACTCTAGGATCCTTTCTGAATGTGTAACTTCTTTAGCTGATTGGTTCTCATCAAACTAACCAAAACTAAATGGCAATCTTAGATGATATCTTAACTTTTTATGAATTTTCTCAAGTATTGAAAATTTAACACGGGTGTTTCCCAAATTTCGTACTAAAATTTTGGGTGTTCCATAAACATTTTAGTAATGGTAAAAAAAAATCTATGGGTTAGATTTGCTTTTTTTTGGATACCTCGACCTAATGCTGAATTTTCTTATTAAGGGACCGCAAATACTACTACCTACTTTACAGTTTACACAAAAAATGGCAAGATGTAAGGCAATACATGTGTTTTGTAGCATTGTGTTTTGACGCTTTAGTTAGGGCCTTATGAATCATTTTGAGGTTATTTGAACTTCGTTATTAGCACTTTGACTTCCAATCGACCTTAGAGGGTGCTTTGATTGGACATATGACGGATCATGCATCACGATGGATTCGATGCCTAGTGTTGTTTATAACTCTTTTCTCGTTGTGTTTGGTTGGATTCAAGATTCTGATAGCGATGTTGGTAATATTGTTTTTTGACGACTTATTTTTTACATTAAGATCTTGTAGAACTTTCCTCAACTTTTGTTTGTAAATAGACAGATATTTCTTACTTCAACATTAGAATTTAACTGAATACCGTTTAAACTACTATCAAATTTATTGTTTGGCTCAAATAAATTGAACGAGTTTCAACGTTGGTTGGCTATCTTGGATATCTCTCCACGAACAAATAATTGACAAGAGATTTGGTCAAAATCAAACAATTATAGCAAACGCTGAATTCATCCAATTTATTTTCAACCTCATCTACACTTGGTCAGAATGATTCAATGATGGCTAATAGCAGCCCTGATTTGGACTAATCAAAAAGACATTAAACACTGTAGCCAAAATGGTGGATAGGGTTGTGTTAGCTTGCCCTACTCTGATTAATTCTATGACCAACGGCTTTGAAGTTGAATTGTTCCACGTTTGAGCCCTATATAATGGTTTCAGATGGAATCCAATGGATCACCCAACCACTCGAAGAAGATGGAGCAGCTTTACCAGTCAGCCGGTATCTACCACGGCGTTCCGGAAAACCAGATAAAGGAAGAAGCCCAGGACTTGTTCAACTCCCTGAACACCGCCGGAGGTGAAGAGAAGGCCAAACTCCGGGAGCTCATGAGTTTTATGACGGCAGATGAGTCCACCTGGCTCAACACCCGTCCCCTACTCAAAGATAAAATATCCAGCGGTGGCGTTTATTGCTCCATAATGTGAGAAACCTAACTAATTCCGGCAATCGAAGTGTTTGTTTTCTTTTTCTGCTGCTCTGAATAAGCTCATGCTAGACGCAAAGCAATTAAATTCCAATAAATGATCCAAACAAATGAAACTGTTGGATGATTCGTGTGTACGTTCATATGCTCGGAAATGAAATGTGCTATTTCAAGGTTTTTGTTCTCCCTTTTCATATCTAAGTGAGTTTGATCGTATCCAAGAGCTCTTAGTGTAAACTGGTTGGAAATAAATTCAACTAAATCGACCAAATATTAGACAACTTGCTAACATTGCTAATACTTCCTTCGGCACTTCCTCGGATTGATTTTTATTGTCAGCTTTCTACACCAAGTCGTCCTTTGATTTCTCTGCAATGCTATCGAGGGTTATAATTAATTTCAAAAACAAGTATTTGAGAAATTGCAGAAGATGAGGGGGAAGCGGTGAGAGAAATAATTAATTTTAAAAATAAATGTTTGAGAGGTTAAGGGAAAGAAATAGAGAGATGTTTGCCATTAATTTCAGAACCAGATGTTTTAGGTTTTAGAGGATAAGGTTAAAATTGAGATGGAAATAATTTATTTCAAAAAGATAAATTTAATAAACACATTAGCATTGAATCGATGATTACTGATTCTTTAACTAATGATCATGTAGAGAAAATGGGTCTTAATTCCCTTACCTCAAATAAATATTGAGTTTATTCATTAAGTTTATTGGCTATAAAAAAAGAACATAATGCATTGTGATACATGAAAGATGTTTCTCGATTTACATTAAGAGAATGCGTCGCTATGATTCATGTATTGCGTTTTTTTTATTGAGCACACTTAGACCTAGTGGGAGAATGTTGATGTGGTCATGAGGACCCTATGTTTACTCATTCATTGAGAATTGCAGGAGGTTGCTTCTGCAATTCTCCATTCAGCTAGAAATATGAACCTTGCTAAATGTTGAGTAATGAAGAAATAATTGTGCCCCTCTCTCATCCTCATATATATATCTCCTCGATGGAAGGATGTATGGTAACCGAACGAAAAAAGAGAAAATTAGAGAAGTAACAAATGTTTCTTTCATCGAATAAGGTCCTCTTAATCCTATTTCTCATTTAGAAAATACGCCATCGTATCGATAGTGTAAAGGTTTGGAAACAACTATCTCGAAGTTAAAGCAATTCGATTTCTAAACATTAATGGCTAGAGGTATAACTTGATCTTTTTCTGCATTTTGTTATAAAGGCTTTAATTAATAAAACTTGTTTAGACCGTAATCCTAAGAGGAGATTGGCTAGCTCACTTCCATAGCTCGTTATATTAATGGGCTAAACTTAGATCGGCCCGCTGCAATGATCAAAAAGGCTCAACCTATGACATGTAGTCGGGCCGTGCTTTGCTCAGAATGCCAAGCTCGCAAGCTCAAAAAGTTGCCTGACACGAATGTAGGCTGCTGAAATGGTCATTTGACGGCTGCTTATTCTGCATGTAATACTTGTAAACTTTCTGATATTAAATTCATTGTTGTTTTATATAATTTCTTGTTTATGTTAATTGAATAATGATCTTTGATGAATATAAATAGATTTTTAATGTAGAATTCACGAGAAATGATAGAGTGAAAATTAGAATATGTAACGTTGAATTTTTAGTTGTTCCAACATCTTTTTTGTGTTCGGGTTCACTTAATAGAAAGATTCGATCGACATAAGACTGTAGCTATCGATACCAAGTCAAGTAAAAAATTAAAACTATGGGGTCAACACTTGAACGAGACCAATCGATTGTGTATGATACAAACAGATAATCAGTCCATTTAAATTAGTAGTGCGATGGAGACACTAAAAGGACATTTTCTTCTTTTTGCTTATTGTTTTTATTTTTATTTTTTATTTATAGTGATAAGAGAGAGTTTCTTCAACGACGAGTCTCTATGGAAAAAAGTGAGAGAAAACAGGTAGTTTCTTTTTGTTGTTAAAGTTGTAAAGAAAAAGAGAAAGAAGAGAAAAGCAACCAGCTTTAAAACCTCATTCGTAAATGCGTTAGCTTTAGCATCTCATATTGATAAATTAAATATTTTTATGATTAGAGATCGATGAAGGGCATACAGGCGGGCTCAACCATTACATTTTCGAATGTGTTGAGCAGAGGGGATCGATAAAGCACCCATCTATCCCTTGATTCTCACTCCTTTGTCTTCCCTTCTCTCTCTCTCTCTCTCCCCTCTCTCGCCACTCTCTCCGCATGCAACTCTTGTATTCTCTTCTCGCTTCTATTTTCTGCTTCTACTCTTTTCTATATTGCAACTCTTTCATTATTAAGTAAACAAATATAAATTAAAGTCAGAACCGTAATTGGGTTTGCTTCAAATTCAATTATTGGCACTACCCTGACTTAATTATTGGATTTGCATCAAGTAGTTCAAGATTTCACGGCAGAAGCTCGGCATTTTGAAGAAACGAAGAGCAATTTATCATGGGCACAGTAAGTTCGAAATGCTGAAAAACTGTTACAGACAAGTAACTAAGGCTAATTAGAGTAATTAAACATGGCTTAGTTTGATTCTTCCTTGATGAACTAAAAATGAAGCTTGAAAGGATCATCCTTCGTCTCTCTAAAACCTTTTTTTCTCTCTAAAAGTTTCAGCGTCTTTCTCTATCGAGGAGGACGGAACAAGAATGGGGAAGAACAAACAAGCAAGAGAAGTTAAAGGAGGTTTTGGAAATCAAGGGTCTCTCATTTACGAAAAGAGCAAAGCTGTTGAAAAATCCAACCGGATAAGAAGCTTTTGGAAGATGGGGGGACAACGTCGGAGAGGAAGAAAGATGATTGTGACATAAATTTATTGGAGATAATGGACACGTTAACAGCAAGGAAGTCTTAAAGAGAAATTGACGAGTTTTAATTCTTGAGGTATTTAGTGTTGTAAATACCCTCCTAAAAGTAAATTGATATTTTTCTTTATTAATATAATGGGTTGATTAAATGACGAACATTAATAAAAAAGAAAAAAGTATAACGACTGAGGATTTATTAAAATTATAATAAAATTAAAAAAATAAAATTATAATTTTTAAAATTTAAGATATTCATCGTAAAAATATTCGCTTCAAAATCAAATTATTATTTGCACTAGTTAACACCGTTACCCTTAGCNCACGTTACCCTTAGCATTGAAGACCCACTAGTTATCTTATGTCAACAAAATTTCCGTAACATTTCAAAATATGGAATTTGAGTAGTGTCTTATTGGACGTGAATCTCCACGTCAGGCTGCTGGCAGATAGGGCATTATGGGCGACCAATATGCATGCATATATCTAACAAAAGAGGCAAAATATTACTATTTACGCGTTACGCACCTTGCTATATGGATATTAAATCCCATACGAACCTCAATCCGTGAACAAACACACCAACACACATATCAAATGCATATATCACGCGACGTCAATCTATAAACAATGTGTTATAATAATTATGCTTCACAAGCATGGATAGTGTGTGTAACGAGTCCATTTACATGCATAAATACACTCGAAATAATTAATTGTGCAAATAACTAATCATGCGACTACAATTATAACTTCGCGAGCTAATTGTTGAATATAGAATGTAGTTTCTAAAAGTGCATTTTTATTTTATTGAAATGCTTTGACAATTTGCATGATTGAAAATGCTGAGACTCGCATTTTATAAGTATGATTGTTTGGTCATGTATAAAACAATACATGAGCCACCCATTTAATTTACTAAAATAGATAACATTTTGGCTAATCATCTAAGTGCATGAACCAATTTAGCTCATAAGCGGATCTCAATACTCTAGTAATTCTTCCCAAATACATAGTTTAAGCATCCTCGCTAAAGATATCG
>QAOC01000041.1:2652-20071 GCA_003255005.1 Begonia fuchsioides
ACTCATGCATTGCATTTTATAGTTATGCTTCTTACTGAGCTTTAGGCTCATAGTTTAGGCTTTGCAATGTAGGAAATATAATGGAGGAAAGTGACCCGATGACCGACCAAGAATTTAGAACAGAGGGGTGTCCAAATGATACCGTTTATTGAGCAACGACCGATGGGGAGTGATGTATGACACACACAGATGTTTTGTAAAAATATTTTGAATGTTTTGAAGATGTAATTTAAAATGTATACCCTTATTTTCGTGTGATGGATTTCAAAGCTTTTGAAATGAATGTATTTGAGTTTAAACTATAGACTTCCGCTGAAAGTTTACGTTATGAATGCTTATGTATTTTTGATGAAAGATGTAATTCAAATGTTTGTTTACAAAGAAAGTATGTATGTTTTAATTTGACGTTTTTCCTTGTAAACTATTTTATAAGCTAAAATAGTTTCAGAAATTTAAAGTAACGAGTTTTCCAAGTAGTAAAGTAAGTATGTAAGTTATGTATGTAGTAACGGACCGGTTCTCGGGTCACCGATAAGTAAAGTAAAGTCAAGTCAAGTCAAGTAAGTCAAGTAAGAACAGCAAGTAAGCGGCGTCCTGAGAATCGGGTCGTTACAGCCTCAAAATTCTTGTTCCTCTCCATCCTCTCTCACTCCTTCCAAAAAAAACTTCAACAACTCTTAGACATGAAAAAGTTTGATTTAGTCATACCTCCCTTCCTTGCTGTCATACAACTTGATCTGGGCAAAGGGGAGCAAGCTTGATTGCTCTCCCTTTGAACTTGAAAGAGTAATGATTGGTAAAGCCCACATGGAGGACTCTCTGGTCATATTGCCATGGCCTACCTAGCAAAATATAGCTTGCACTCATCGGCCCCAGGAATTTGGAGGGGTTGACACAATTGTATATTCCGGTTGACCCAAGGATTTACAAAGGGTCGACACAATGTAACCTTTAGGTCGACCCAAGGATTTACGAGGGGTCGACACATTCTCACCGATTCAAGTTGAAAGGTCAGCCAAAACATGTAGAATTTTTATTTGTGGACTTGAAGGAAATATTGTTTATGGTTAATAAAGGACATAAAAGACATGGGCTGCCATATCTTTCTCTCAGCCACGAACCCTCTTCCATTTCCTCCCATTTGGTTTCTCTCAGCTCAAAGGAGAGTGAGATTCGTCAAAGAGGAAAGGTGTTGAGAAAGATATGGCGAGTTTAGGTGTCCTTGAGTGAGTGAGTGAGTTATTTCAAGAAAGGTGAAGTAGGAAATCCCAAGTAAATTCATGAAGGCTGAAGTTCAAGGTATTATTCTATCCTCTGAGTTTCTTATAGGTTCAGTATGGATAATATGATGGTATTGGTTGAATTGATGGGTAAAAATGAAGGATTTCATGTAGGTCGTTAGAAAATCAGTTGATTGTGTGCAAGGTTAGGGTTTTTGAGATTCGGTCAAATTGTAGCACGAATTAGAGTTTATGACTTCATAAGAGTTAAAGTAGACTTTTAGAGTGATTTATAGCCTTTAGAATCACTCGATTCGGAGCTCGTAGGAAACGTTATGAATGTCGCAAGTTAGTGTACGGAAACTGTGAAGAGTTTGTGTCGACCCCTTGTAGTTTGGGTCGACTGATAAGAGCACACAGTCTCTGTTTTTTTGACTTGGGTCGACCCCTGATGGTTTATGTCGACCCAATCACTGTTCAAACAATGAAGGCCCTCTATTTTGTCGACACAAGATGACATGCTTTAGTTTTCTAAAATTATTTTCTTCTAAGAAGTTATAGTAGACTCCTTAAGGAACAATTTGACACCTTAATTATTAGGAATAGATCATTATCGAGGAAGTTATAGTTTTTCGAAGATGGAACAGAAAGTTAAGACTTTATGCAATTTCTGATCCTTATATGATTTATATGTTTAGGTCATTTATTTGATTAAGAAGGGACTCAAGTGGATTGATCGAAGAAAGCAGCTAAGGTAAGTTAGCATTAAGATTATTTGGCCCTTAAGTGGGACTACATTGCAAAGATTAGGATGATTGTTTGATGTGTGCTGCATGTTTGTTGCATGACATGTTTGGTGATGAATGCTTATTTTCATGGTAGTGATGTGATTTAAGAGATGTTTTCATACTCACATAGTCATGCATCATCGTTTCGAAAAATGTCTAGGAACTATTTTCACGCATGGTTTTACAACGTAGTTGGAGGTAAACGAGATATGATTGGTGGTATGGGACGCCAATTATGTTTCGTCTCCGATGAATTAAGAACTTGAATATTAGAACAGTAAAGTAAAGTAAATGGTTATTACAGGCTTGAGCACTCCAAGTAGTAAAGTAGTGAGCTCACGATCAGTAGAAGTTGAAGTAATTGGAGGGAGTGTTCTTGAGATCCGGTAATATTTCCAAAGATAAAGAAAATATAAAACCTAAGAAACGTGAATGAAATTGTGCATTGTTTTAACGACATAGGATACTCATGCATTGCATTTTATAGTTATGTTTCTTACTGAGCTTTAGGCTCATAGTTTAGGCTTTGCAATGTAGGGAATATAATGGAGGAAAGTGTGCCGATGACTTATCAAGAAGTTAGAACAGAGGGGTGTCCAAATGATACCGTTTATTGAGCGATAATCGATGGGGAGTGATGGACGACGCACACAAGTTATTTTATAAATAAAAGATGTTTTGAATGTTTTGAAGATGTAATTAAAAGGTGTACCCTTATTTTTGTGTGATGGATTTCAAAGCTTTTGAAATAAATGTATTTAAGTTTGAACTATCGTCTTCCGCTTTAAGTTTACGTTATTGAATGCTTGTGTATTTAAGATAAAATGTGGAATTCAAATGTTTGTTTACAAAGAGAGTATGTATGTTTTAATTCGACGGTTTTCCTTCTAAACCATTTTATAAGCTAAAGATAGTTTCAAAAATTTAGAGTAATGAGTTTTCCACCAAAGTAATGTAAGTAAGTAAGTTAAGAACAGTAAGGGACCAGTTCTCGGGCTGCCTGCGAGTAAGTGAAGTAAAGTAAAGTAAGGTAAAGTAAGTAAGAAAGTAAGGTAAAGCAGAAAGTGACATCTCGAGAATCGGGTCGTTACAATTATGGTATCAGAGAAAAACACACACGAGTGAATAAGGGAACAAAAGGGTTAGTGTACCGGGTTAAGTCGATTTTGTAGACAGCTCAATAACTATTATCATTTGCATACTTTAATGTTATAAAAAGATTAAAGTCTAGAGGTACTTATTTTAGAGTACTAACGATGTGATTGGAAATTGAAGGACTATGAGGGGAGGAAGAAGAAATAATCCAGAGGAGAGAACAAATGAAGCTGCTATTAACCAACTGTCAGAGTTGGTTAATCGCCAGTTTCAACAATTGGATCGAATGATGAATCAAGAAGAGCAAGGAGCAAATGGACGAAATCACAATGCTGGTGAACTAAGCTGTGAGAGATTCAGGAAGATGAATCCTCCATCATTTAATGGATAGTCCACAGATCCTGTATTGGCTGAAGAGTGGATTCATTCTTTGGAGAAGATATTTCAATATGCTAAGATCGAGGAAGGAGAAAAAGTTAACTGTGCGACCTTCTTGGCGACTATGGATGCAAGGGATTGGTAGGATACTATTGAGGTAACTACCAATGTGCAAGAACTATCATGGGCTCAATTCAAGAAAATTTTCTATGACAAATATTTTAGTAGAGCCGAACAAAATAAAAAGAAAATGGAGTTTATGCAACTGAAGTAGTGGGAATCAGTAGCTGAATACGTGCGAAAATTTGAAGGCCTATCAAGGTTCGCTGCATAGCTGGTGGCAACCAATGAAGATAAAATTGAGCAGTTTGTGCAAGGATTGAAACCAGAAATTTATAAAGGAATAAAGACTTGGGGATCAGAGGATGCTCAATAGTCGAAGGTTGTTTCCAAGGCTCTAGACCTTGAGGAAGCAGAATCAAAGTTGGCGAAGCAACAACCGGGAACATCCTAAAGACAGTTCTTTCGAGAAGTCCAACCGCAATTGAGTAAACAATGGCAACCAGCGCGTGGGATGAAAAGGCCAACTGAAAATTTGAACGAGCAAGGGAAAGGAAAGCTAGTAAAAAGTATGGGGCCGATATTGGAATGTCCTAAGTGCAATCAAAAGCATGTATGGCTGGATCTGGACGCTGCTTCAGATGTAAGGAGATGGGACACATGATACAAGATTGTCCGAAGGCACCTCCAAACAAACCAGAACATAAAAGGATAGTCGGTCGTGTCTTTGCAATGATTGGTACTGAGGAAGCGGGTCATCCAGCCGTGGTGACAGGTACATTATTAATAGATGGAATTAGTGCCTTTTCACTGATAGATTCAGGAGCTACACATTCATTTATGTCTGAAGAGTTTTCTAAGAAATTGAACCGGGTACCAGAGGTGGCAGAACATATATATGAAGTAATGCTACCGTCAGGTGATCAGTTACCATTAGACAGAGTAATTATAAATTGTGGAGTTCAAATCAATGATCGTAGATTGGACGCTGAGTTTATTATAATGAAGATGAATGCGTATGACATTATTTTGGGGATGGACTGGCTATTTCGACATTTTGCAACCATAAATTGCAGAACTAGAATAGTCAGTATTCAACCTCCTACGTCGGATGCCTTCTATTTTCAAGCGACAAGGAATACAAAACAATTACCGATTGTATCGGCAATACGAGCTTGGAGATTATTAAAGGGTGGTTGTATGGGATTTCTTGCAAGTGTTATGGATTTTCGTAAGAAGTCTGATCTTAAATTATAGGAGATTCCGGTAGTTCAGGAGTTCTCGGAAGTGTTTTTGGACGATCTACCTGGACTACCTCCTAACCAAGAAATTGAATTCGCAGTAGACGTGTACCCCAGAGCTGGACCAGTATCAAAGAGTCTGTATCAAATGGCTCCAGCAGAAATGAAAGAATTGAAGGGGCAGTTAGAGGAGCTGTTGAGCAAGGGTTTTATACGCCCTAGTTCCTCCCCATGGGGAGCCCCTGTTTTGTTCGTAAAGAAGAAGGACGGAACCCTAAGAATGTGCATCGACTACCGTGAATTAAACAAATTGATAGTGAAGAATAAGTATCTGTTGCCTAGGATTGATGATTTGTTCGATCAATTGCAAGGTGCACGGGTATTTTCCAAGATTGACTTGCGGTCAGGATATTATCAGCTAAGAGTAAAGGAGGAAGATATTCCAAAGACTGCATTCAGAACCCGATATGGACATTACAAATTCTTGGTAATGTCGTTTGGTTTGATAAATGCTCAAGCGGCGTTTATGGACCTTATGAATAAGATATTCCATGAGTATCTCGATAAATTTGTCGTAGTGTTCGTCGATGATATTCTGGTGTATTCTAAGTCAGAAGAAGAACATAAGGGGCATTTAAGGACGGTCTTAAGTATATTGAAGCAACATCAATTATATGCCAAATTCTCTAAATGCGAATTTTGGTTAGATAAGGTAAATTTTCTTGGTCACGTGATTTCTAAAGAAGGCATATCTGTGGATCCAGCAAAGGTCCAAGCTGTTCGTGAATGGCCACAACCAAAGAATGTGACGGAAGTGCAAAGTTTCCTTGGTCTAGCAGGATACTATAGAAGATTTGTTAAAGGATTTTCTGAGATTGCTAAGCCATTGACTCGATTAACAAGGAAAAATGTGAAGTTTTGGTGGTCAGAGGATTGTGAAAAGAGTTTTCAACTATTTAAAGACAGGTTAACCTCAGCACCAGTGCTAATACTTCCAATGGAAGATGGAGATTTTAGCATATTTTGTGATGCGTCATTGATGGGTTTAGGATGTGTTCTGATGCAAGGAGGTAAAGTAATTTCTTATGCATCTCGAAAATTGAAAGACCATGAGAAGAACTATCCTACCCATGATCTAGAGTTGGCAGCAGTAGTCTTTACCCTAAAGATCTGGAGACATTACTTATATGGGCGTCGTTGTGAGATATTTACAGACCATAAAAGTCTCAAGTATCTTTTCACACAAAAAGAGCTGAATTTAAGACAACGGCGATGGCTAGAGTTTGTTAAAGATTACGATTTTGAGATTAAATATCATCCAGGAAAGCCTAATGTTGTAGCTGACGCACTGAGCAGGAAGTCAGTAGCAGTGCAATCAGAGATGATGGAAATTTTGGTAGAAATTCGTAATGAGTTGCAAATGGCAGACATTGAAGTTATATCAGATCTAGCAGTGCAGTTAGCTGCTTTAACTGTGAGACCAAATTTGTTGGATAGGATTGGAGAAGCTCAAAAGGAGGATTTGAAGTATAAAAAGTTTATGGAAAGGAAAATACCTAATTCTTTTGAGTTTCAATGTTCGAAGGAAATGATACTTAAATTCCGTAATTGATGGTATGTTCCACATGACAGAGAATTAAAGAATGAGATATTGAGAGAAGCTCAGTCTTGAAAATTTTCGGTTCACCTAGTAAATACAAAAATGTATCAGGATTTAAAACAGTGTTTTTGGTGGCCGGGAATGAAAAAGGATATCGTGAAACATGTGGAATCATGTGTTGTATGCCAACAAGTAAAAACAGAACATCAGAGGCCTACAGGAATGCTTAAGTCTTTGATGATTCCGGAATGGAAGTGGGAACATGTTTCTATGGATTTTGTAGTCGGATTGCCTACAACGACTAAAGGTCATGACAGCATTTGGGTAATCATTGATCGTTTGACCAAATCTGCTCATTTTATTTCGGTGAGAACATAATTTACCATGGAAAAGTATGCTGAATTGTATTTGCAGGAAATTTTAAGATTACATGGAGTTCCAGTCTCCATTGTATCTGATAGAGATCCAAAGTTTACTTCGAGATTCTGGAAAAGTTTGAATAAAGCTATGGGAACAGAATTGGCATTTAGCACGGCATTTCATCCTCAAACAGATGGCCAGACTGAGAGGACTATTCAAATTCTTGAGGATATGTTGCGTGTGTGTGTTATGGATTTTTAGAAATCGTGGAGCATGTTGTTACAACTAGTAGAATTCTCATATAAAAACGGTTATCAATCGTCTATTGGTATGACTCCATTTGAAGCGTTGTATGAAAGGAAATGTAGGTCTCCATTATTTTGGAATGATGTCGGAGAAATCAAAATCTATGGACATGAAATGGTACAACAAACAGTGGAACGGGTGAAAATCATACAACAAAGAATGAAAGCTGCTCAAGATCGTCAGAAAAGCTATGCGGATCAGCGACGAAGAGCACTAGAATTTAAGGAAGGAGATGAAGTGTTTTTGAAAGTTTTGCCATTCAAAAGCATGATGAAATTTGGGCAGAAAGGGAAGTTGGCACCGAGATTTATTGGACCATTTAATATTTTGAAGAGAGTGGGAAACATGGCCTATATGTTGTAATTACCAGAATACTTGGCAGGTGTTCACAATGTGTTTCATGTGTCAATGTTAAGGAAATGCATTCATGATTCATCGCAAGTGATCGAAGCAGAGCAAATAGAAGTAGAGCCAACTATGAGTTATGTGGAGCAGCCAATAGGGATACTGGATACGAAGATTAAGGTGTTGCGGAACAAGCAAATTCCAATTGGTGAAGGTTCTATGGCGAAATCATAACGTGGAGGAAGCCACTTGGGAAAGAGAACAAGAAATGAAGGAAACGTATCCAGAAATGTTTAAAGTCTAAATTTTGAGGACAAAATTTTTATTAAGGAGGGTAGAATGTAACAACCCTCATTATTATTTTAAGAATTTATGATTTTAAAATGAAAGTGTTTAAGATTTTTCTTTATGAATGTTAGAAAATTTGAAACATGTGAATGAGTTACGATTATGAATAATTAGAATAAGAATGCTCTGTTTGGGGTGTATCACACCGTGCACCAGCCCAAGTGTTTGGGTTTGATTGGTGTTTGTTTGAAGTCGATTGTTTGAAGGTTGCTAGGTTTAAGTAAAGTAATGAAGTGAGTTGGGTTAAATATACGAAAGAACTACCTTCACGTAAGTTTCGGTCGACCCCAGGAATTTGGAGGGGTCGACACAATTGTATATTTCGATCAACCCAAGGATTGACAAAGGGTCGACACATTCTCACCGATTCAAGTTTAAAGGTCAGCCAAAACATGTAGAGTTTTTATTGGTGGACTTGAATGAAATATTGTTTATGGTTAATAAAGGACATAAAAGACATGGGCTGTCATATCCTTCTCTCAGCCACGAACCCTCTTCCATTTCCTCCCATTTGGTTTCTCTCAGCTCAAAGGAGAGTGAGATTCGTCAAAGAAGAAAGGTGTTGAGAAAGAAAAATGGTGAGTTTAGGTTTCCTTGAGTGAGTGAGTGAGTTATTTGAAGAAAGGTGAAGTAGGAAATCCCAAGCAAATTCATGAAGGCTGAAGTTCAAGGTATTATTCTATCCTCTGAGTTTCTTTCAGGTTCAGTATGGATAATATGTTGGTATTGGTTGAATTGATGTGTAAAAATGAAGGATTTCATGTAGGTTGTTAAAATATCAGTTGATTGTGTGCAAGGTTAGGGTTTTTGAGATTCGGTCAAATTGTAGCACGAATTCAAGTTTATGACTTCATAAGAGTTAAAGTAGACTTTTAGAGTGATTTATAGCCATTAGAATCACTCCATTCGGAGCTCTGTAAAAAAAAATTATGAATGTCGCAAGTCAGTGTATGGAAACTGTGAAGAGTTCGTGTCGACCCCTTGTAGTTTGGGTCGACCGATAAGAGCACACAGTCTCTGTTTTGTCTACTTGGGTCCACCCGTGACGGTCTATGTCGACCCAATCACTATTCAAACAGTGAAGGCCCTCTGATTGTCGACATAAGTTGACATGCTTTAGTTTTCTGAAATTGGTGTCTTCTAAGAAGTTATAGTAGACTCCTTAAAAAACAATTTGATACCTTAACTATCAGGAATGGATCATTATCAAGGAAGTTATAGTTTTTCGAAGATGGAATAGAAAGTTAAGACTTTATGCAATTTCTGATCCTGATATGATTTATATGTTTAGGTCATTTATTGGATTAGGAAAGGACTCAAGTGGATTGATCCAAGAAAGCAGCTAAGGTAAGTTAGCATTAAGATTATTTGGCCCTTAAGTGGGACTACATTGCAAAGATTAGGATGATTGTTTGATGTGTGCTGCATGTTTGTTGCATGACATGTTTGGTGATGAATGATTATTTTCATGTTATGTGATGTGATTTAAGAGATGTTTTCATAGTCACATAGTCATGCATCATCGTTTCGAAAAATGTCTACGAACTATTTTCATGCATGGTTTTACAATGTAGTTGGAGGTAAACGAGATATGATTGGTGGTATGGGACGCCAATTATGTTTCGTCTCCGATGAATTAAGAACTTGAATATTAGAACAGTAAAGTAAAGTAAATGGTTATTACAGGCCTGAGCACTCCAAGTAGTAAAGTAGTGAGCTCACGATCAGTAGAATTTGAAGTAAATGGAGGGAGTGTTCTTGAGATCCTGTAATATTTCCAAAGATAAAGAAAATATGAAACCTAAGAATCGTGAATGAAATTGTGCATTGTTTTAACGACATAGCATACTCATGCATTGCATTTTATAGTTATGTTTCTTACTGAGCTTTAGGCTCATAGTTTAGGCTTTGCAATGTAGGGAATATAATGGAGGAAAGTGTGCCAATGACTGATCAAGAAGTTAGAACAGAGGGGTGTCCAAATGATACCGTTTATTTAGCGATAACTGATGGGGAGTGATGTACGACGCACACAAGTTATTTTATAAATAAAAGATGTTTGGAATGTTTTGAAGATGTAATTAAAAGGTGCACCCTTATTTTTGTGTGATGGATTTCAAAGCTTTTGAAATAAATGTATTTAAGTTTGAACTATAGTCTTCCGCTTTAAGTTTACGTTATTGAATGCTTATGTATTTAAGATAAAAGGTGGAATTCAAATGTTTGTTCACAAAGAGAGTATGTATGTTTTAATTCTACGGTTTTCCTTCTAAACCATTTTATAAGCTAAAGATAGTTTCAAAAATTTAAAGTAACGAGTTTTCCACCAAAGTAACGTAAGTAAGTAAGTTAAGAACAGTAAGGGACCGGTTCTCGGGCTGCCTGCGTGTAAGTGAAGTAAAGTAAAGTAAGGTAAAGTAAGTAAGAAAGTAAGGTAAAGCAGAAAGTGGCGTCTCGAGAATCGGGTCGTTACAATTATGGTATCAGAATTCGTGTAACAACCCTCATTTTATTTATTTATTTATTCCAGAATTCGTGATTTTAAGATATAAATGTTTAAGAGCAATTTCATGAAGGTAGTTCACCTTCACATAAGTTCCGGTCGACCCCAGGAATTGGGCGGGGTCGACACAATTAACACTTTCGGTCGACCCCAGGAATTTGGAGGGGTCGACACAATTTGGTGTTTATGTCAGGGTCGACACAAAATGTAGTTTCGGTCGACCCCAAGATTTAAAAGGGGTTGACACAATTGACACTTTCGGTCGACCCTAGGAATTTGGAGGGGTCGACACAAAGTGTAGTTTCGGTCGACCCTATGATTTAAGAGGGTTCGACACAAGTTGCTCGAGGAACACTTTTGGCTGACAAAAAATGACTCTCGAAAATGGATTATGTCGACCGATTTGAACTTTATGTCGACATAAACATACATGCTGTTGAAAAGTTAGCCGAAACGTGGAGGATTCTGATGAATGGACGTGAGAGGCATCTTGATATGGTTTAATTACAAAGTTTAAGGCATGGTCCATTCTTGAAGGATTTCAAGTAGGAGGTTATAAAATCAGTTATTTACAAACAGGTTTAGAGTTTCTGAGATTCGGTCGAATTGTAGTATGAATATGAGTTTATGTTCTTCATAATACTTATAGTAGACCCTTAGATTAATCCACAGCCGTTTGAATTACTCAAATGGGAGCTGTGTTGAGAAAGTTAAGGATTTTACAAGTTAGTGGACGGAAACTGGGAGAGCACTGGTCGACCGCATGAATGAGCGGTCGACACAAAGTAAGTCTTTGTAAATTATTCGGTCGACCGCATGAATGAGCGGTCGACACAAAGTAACTCTCTGTAAGTTAATCGGTCGACCGCACGAATAAGCGGTCGACACAATATGCTAAGTTATGTCGACCCCAGATGGTTTATGTTGACACAATCTTTGTTCAAACAGTGAAGGCCCTTTGTTTTGTCGACATAACTCGACATGCTTAAGTTTTCTAAATTTGATGTCTTCTAAGAAGTTATAGTAGACTCCTTAAGGAAAATTTGACGCCTTAAGCATCAAGAATGGACCATTATCGAAGTAGCTATGGTTGATTGAAGTTAATGGATTAACACTTGAAGTTAATGGATTATGTTACTTGCATTTTAGGTTTTCAAGCGCAACAACATATTGATCGAATTTTTCAATAAAGCTAAGGACTTAAGATAAGAAATTATTGCATGTGTTTGGCCCCTTGTGGGACTACATCACAAAAGATAGGGCATTTGGATAATATGTTTGATTTCTTAGATATTTTGTTGGGGTGTATTGCACCGTACACCGACCCAAGTGCTTTGGGTTTGATTGGTGCTTGATTGACATTGTTTGATGTTTATGTATTATCTATCATAAGTCAAGTTTACTATGAATGTTTATTAAGGTTGCTTTTGGAGATGTATGATATGATATGTTGCTTGCACTTAAATTATGTTACTACGTCATGGATATGTATGAATCATGTCCATGCATCATGTTTTAAGAAAAGAACGAAAATTTTTTCCATGCATGTTTTCAAAATGTCACCCAACCGGATGTCGGGATGGTATGGGACATCTCCGGCATTTGATGCATTAATGTATGTAAAGTTGAAACAATGGGATGAAGCCACAGGGTGGTAAGCTTGGTCGAGAGGGCTAGGTGATGCCACGGGGTGGTACCCGAGAATGTAATGGACCTTGGTGGAACCACAGGGTGGAGCTTTTGATCAGGGCACACAGGTGAAAGCCGGGTCGAGAGGGCCTAAGCTTTCCGGGTCGTGAGGGCCTGTACTTTCTGGGTCAAGAGGGCCTGGGGGCTACCTGGTGGGGTCTGTGGTCAGGGCTGTCACGGGGTGGAAAGCCAGGTTAAGTAAACGAGAACGATAAAGAACGAAATGAATTGTATGTTTTCACGAAAACATGAGCATGTTAGGCATGTAAGTTTATGAGATTTCTTACTGACCTTTAGGCTCATAGATTATGCTTTGTGATGTAGGTGATAATGATGAGGGTGAGGGACCTAGCCCTCCCTGTTTAATGTAACAACCATGCTGTGGAGGAGGTGGATCCGGTGCGGAAAGCTTGAATCGTTAAGTGCCGACCAGTGGGAACGTCAAGATGTAAATTAAGTATTTTAGAGTGTTTATTTTTTAACAAGGATATGTTTTTTAAAAGTTTAATGTTGACGAATGATGCTATATAAAATAATTATTATGTATATTACATGTTTTGATTAAACTATGTGATATATGAGTTTTGCGGTATCTCACTTGATGATATTTTGATTATCAACGTTTTATTTTAAGCGAATGTCGGGTTTACTACAATTTATAATTAAAGTCTTCTGCTGTGTTTTCATGAAAAATAATTTAAGAAGAAAATTTTTACCGTGATTATTTTTTTTAAGTAAAGAAAAGAAAAACGGGATGTTACAGTTAAGGGTCTCGGGATTCAGGTTCCAATTTATAATTAAAGTTTTCCGCTGTGTTTTCATTAAAAATAATTTAAGAGGAACATTTTTAAAGAAAGAAAAATTTTACCGCGATTATTTTTAAGTAAAGAAAAATGGGATGTTACAGATACACCCCAACAGAATATCATCAATAACATTATCATAAAAGAAACAACTCTTAAGACATTCTAACTTAATGGATATCTAAGTAATCAAACATATTATCCAAATGTCCTATCCTTTGTGATGTAGTCCCATAAGGGGCCAAACACATGCAATAATTACTTACCTTAGGTCCTTAGCTTTATTGAAAAACTCGATCAATATGTTGCTGCACTTGAAAACCTAAAACACAAGTAACGTAATCCATTAACTTCAATCAACCATAACTTCTTCGATAATGATCCATTCCTAATACTTAAGATGTCAAATTGTTCCTTAAGGAGTCTACTATAACTTCGTAGAAGACATTAAATACAGAAAACTAAAGCATATTGACTTATGTGGATGAAACAGAGGGCATTCACTGTTTGAACAGTGATTGGGTCGAAATAAACTTTCAGGGGTCGACCCAAGTCGGCAAAACAGAGACTGTGTGCTCTTATCGGTCGACCAAAACTACAAGGGGTCGACACAAACTCTTCACAGTTTCCGTACACTAACTTTTTCTAATGGCTATAAATCACTATAAGAGTCTACTTTAACTCTTACGAAGGTTATAAACTCTAATTCGTGCTGAAATTTGACCAAATCTCAAATGGCTGATTTCACAGCAGTTAACATGAAATCATTCATATTTATCCACCAACCCAACCAATACAATAATTTTATCCTTACTGAACTTAGAAGAACTTAAGAGGATATAAAATATTACCTTGAACTTCAGTTCCCACGAGAGCTTTAGAGTTTCCCTCCTCTTCTCTGAGATATCTCACTTTTCTCTCTACTTTCTCTCACAGAATTTCTTTTTCCTTCTCAGCCTCCCTCTCCCTTATCAAGACGTGAGAACTTAGAGTGGAAAATAGGGAGAAGGAACCATGCTGGTAGGGGAATGGCAGGCCATGCCTTCTTACGTCCTTAATTAAACAAAATCAACCTTCTCTTTACGTCCACCGATCGAATTTCTCCACGTTTTGGCTGACTTTTCAACGGCATGTATGAATGTGTCGACCCAAAGTTCAATTGTGTCGACCCAAATCTATTCCCGAGAGTCATTTGTGTCGACCCCTCTTCGATTCTGGAGTCGACCTAAACTGCACAATTGTGTCCCCTCCTAAATTCTGGGGTCGACCGAAAGTATTCATTGTGTCGACCCCTCCTCGATCTTGGGGTCGACCGAAAGTGTCTTAAATACTTAGAAGATTTTCTAACCTTTTTGAATAACGTCCTTACTTATACCCCTTAAACCTTCTTTTCTTCATCACCTTCAACCTACTAGATTGCTAACATCCACAATACTTAAGTTCCTCCATAACTACCCAACATTCATAAGACAAATCTTAACCATTTCCATCTTAAAGTCACAAAATTCTAAAATAGAAATGAGGGTTGTTACAATTACTTATGTTATCTAATTGTTATTTTGGGAGGGCGTTTGAGACATTTCCTTGGAGCTTGGTCAGCTAAAGGAGGAGCGTCCCCTGGTAGCTTCTCATTTGTCCATCTTTAAAGCCATGGATTGGTGCTGTAACATCCCGTTTTTTTTAACCCTTTAGGAAGCAGCGGTAAAATTTTTCTTTTCTTAAATACATTTGAAATACTTGACTTGAAAGCTTAGCAGAAGCGTAATACTTTAAACGTTAAACTAATGAATCCATTGAAATCAACTATATTCGTAATAAGTAATCCAAAACATACTTATTTTATGACATTAAACCAAGTAATTACAAAATAGTTATAAACTAAACATAATATTATACATTAGTTTTCAAACAAAACATTCCCATTTACATGAGCCACCCACCGGTCGTATTGCACTAACAGCCGCAAACTTCCGCAATGGACGTACTTCACCACCTCAAGCATTTATTCCTACATCACAAAGCTTAACTAGTGAGCTTAAGGCTCAGTAAGAAAATCATAATATCCTACATGCCTAGTATGCTCATGATATGCTTAAAATATGTTCTTTACGTAAAACGTGTCTTTTTCAAATCATTTTGGGGTGAGGATCCGTGTCCTGATGTGCAACGGGAGCACATCATCGATCTAGCGCCGAGGAGCACGGCCAATTTTGCTAATTTGTGTGCTCATTTTGTAGGAAACATAACCTCGGAGTCACCCACGGAGAATGACCAAGAAAGGCCCAAGACGTCCATCACATGGCTGGACACGAACGTGACCGAACACGCCGGGCCGGACATCGCGGCCCATGACGCGGAGAGCGCGACCTTGACCGTACACGCCGCGACCTTGACCGCATATACCGGGTCGGACATGGTGGCCAATGCCGCGGGACACACGACCTTGACCGCGCACACCGGGCCGCATACCACGACGTTCACCTGGAACGCACACGCTGGGCCGGACAAATCGGCCCAGGGCGCCGGAGACACGACCACGACGCGCACCATCATCGCTTCGACCGGGCCACGTGACGCGGGCCACGTGACGCGCCGAGATCCATTAGGGTCTCGGCCATCTTCAATAAGTGGCCGAGCGCCACATTTCCCTTCAGCATTTAGAGACTTAGAGAATGAAGAGGATCAAGCATAGACATCACAAGGACGGAATTACAGCCCAAGACCCAGCCGAGGCCGAGGCCGAGGCCCATGCAACACTTAAAGAAGCCCAAGGCATCCTTCAACTTTGCCCGTGTCAAATCTTCATGGATAAGATGCCTTAGCTGGAAAATAACAACCAAGAGGATTTGGAGGGATTCGCACTCACAAAATCCCATGATTCTCGGAGATACATATCTCGGCCGAGCGCACCTGACAGCGCGCCGGCCAGCGCGCCTGGCAGCGCACCGCACCCGCCAGCGCACCTGACAGCGCACCCACGGCGCAACGCACCCGAACCACGACGCACCTCCGAAGATCTTCGTGCCAAATCATCCTAGTCGTCCAATTCATCCGATGGCTTGAGATTACTAGTTCTCTAGGTTTACGTTTTCGTTTTTATCTATTTAAAGCACACTAGACTTTCTTGTTTACTTAGTGAATTTTATCAATACAAGAGCTTTACGCCTTTTTGATAATTCCCTCAACTCGACGTTACTTCTCCGGTGAGTCATATCCGGCCAAGCTTCAGTCAACCCTTGCCGAGCCTCGGTGCGTCACATCCGAGTCTTCTCCAAGGTCTACCGATTTGGATCCTTTGATTGCTCAAGTATCCTAATCGTTCGACTTCATCTTCATCATCTGATTCCTCCATAATCCGCACCATTCTCGAGCCATCATCAACCTCCCCGATCATCCGATCATACCACCCATGCCATATCATTATTTTCTCCTTCTAGCTTCCGGAAAACCCCACATTACCGATCATTCCATTCATCATTCGCCAAACGCCCGAGCCAATCTAGCTCGCGCGCACGCCCACCGTTCACGACGTGCAAATCCCCCGCCGTTGCACATCATGTCCCATACCATGACCATCCTCAAAACATCATTTCATTCTTAGAGTGAAGATCCGTGTCCCATACCACGACCATCCTCAAAACTTAACTTGATACATGTTGCCATTACATCGCATAAAGGGGAAATGCATCATTCCCTTAACTTGATAACTTTATAACTTGATAGAGAGTTAGCACCTACGGGGTCCTCTCATAACTTGATACTTGATACTTGATAACTTGATACTTGATACTTGATAACTTGATCTTCATGCAATGAATGGTGACATGTTGAATGCATACTTGATAATAATTTTTCTTGAAATATGATGCATGAATGAGATGACATGCGAAACTTGACAACTTGACTTAATTCATGCATTCTTGATAACTTAAGAAATAATGCTTTGCTTAGCAACTTAACATAAATCACACATAAGCACATACGTCTCCCAAATGCACTTAAACTTTATTTCTTTACATATTTTTCATACTTTACATATTTAGGCATTGCTTATAGCATACACATCATATTTCAATGCCACACAAACACCAATCACACCCATATTATTGGGCCGGTGCACGGTGCGATGCACCCCAAACAGATTTCATACATATATAACTATAACATATTCATTTGATGCTTAATAACTTAACATTTTAACATTCTCTCAATCATTCAATCACATCAACCTCAGTCCTACTCTTTGTAATGTAGGCCCCGGAGGGCAAAACACAAGCAAGGATTTACTTACCTTAGCTGTTTTTCTTGGATCAATTCACTCGAGTCCCTTCTTAATCCAATAAATGACCTAAACGTATAAATCATATAAGAATCAGAAAGTGTATAAAGTCTTAACTTTCTGTTCTATCTTCGAAAAACTATAACTTCCTCTATAATGATCCATTCTTAATACTTAAGGTGTCAAATTGTTCCTTAAGGAGTTTACTATAACTTCTTAGAAGACACCAAATTCAGAAAACGGAAGCATGTTAACCTATGTCGACAAAACAGAGGGCCTTTACTGTTTGAACAGTGTTTGGGTCGACATAAACCGTAAAACAGAGACGGTGTGCTCTTATCGGTCGACCCAAACTACAAGGGGTCGTGTAACACCCCACTTTTTTAATATAATGTTTTATGTTT
>QAOC01000066.1:0-43450 GCA_003255005.1 Begonia fuchsioides
TGAATCTTGCAGACAGCCTGCCACGAGCTGATAAGTCTCGCCGTTTAGTTCAACCTCAGAGAGAGCGAGAGACTTTGCCGACGAGCGACTAGAGCTGAAGTTTCGTCCTTCTGGTTCGTCTCGACACTCCTTTATGATGAAAAAAACATTTGCAGTTCATCGCTTTCAATCTTGATTGGACTGCGTTTCTTCTTCCGCTTTTGGAGCATTGATTTGTGCTTTGCTTAGGGTTTTGGGGGATTGATTTCTTGAATGTTGATCCGCGAGGATGATTCATCGTTGTTGTTTGGCTTCTTGCAAAAAAAGTATATGTATGTAATACGAATCGAGAATCTAAATGACCTATTTGCTCATTATTGTTTCCTTTTGAGTGTGCCGTTTCTGATTCTTATACACGAGGATTAAAGTATGTGATGTCAGTACTCTAAGCACTCGGATTCAGTTTCCAGCTTCACTATTTTTTTTCTATTTTCTGACGTAGAAAATCGTTGATATGTTTGCTGGATCCTGAAAGCGATATAACCTGATCTATTACTTGATCTGCAGAAGTAATCATGATTCTCGATGTAGTTTTTTCTATTATGTTCGACCACATCAAGTTTAATCTTCTATTCACTTATGAAATATAGGAAAAAAAAAGTAATAGTCTACAGAAGGTAAGTCTAAGAAAACACTAATAATTCTTCATTAGGGAAGTCTTAGTGTAAGCTATAGTTTTATGCGAAGGAAGGAAAGAATTAATGCAGTTTGTAAAGGTTTCATGTCAGATAGAATGTGTGAGAATGGACTGGTTTATTTCTTGGATTTTGTAATTTTCATTTAAGATTTGTACAGTAAGTTTTGCAAAAGTAAAAATATATTCTTCTGGGATGGTGCAGGGTTATAAACTGTTTGATTGAAGGACATTTCTTGGGAGGAATGCTCTTGCTTATGAGCATAGAGAATGAGAGAGCAATGTGTTGAATTTTGTGTGGTCAGAGACTGTTATAGCATTTCAAAGATTATTTTGGACTACAGAAATTTTAGTGAAATTTGTGCTGAAAGAATAAAAAATAGATTTTGATTTGAACATGGAACACCCATCTTCATCTAAGGAAAGGGGGACGAGTTGTTGGGAACCTTCAATGGGGCAGTGGGAAAGCTTCATGCCACTAGATGGGGGCATGGGGAATCTCAGCTTTGAGGATTTTTATGGCAACTTTTCCAACCTATCGACTCCTGACGCTACTGCTGAATGGTGCTACAGTCCAGATTCTATTTTTCCTTCTGGGTTGTCTTTGGTTCCATCAATTCCTTGTACATCTTTGGATCCTCCAAATTTTGTGGAAGATAGTAGCAAGGCATTCTCCATGAATGAAATCAATGGTGGTACTGATTCCATGGGGAGTTCGTTCAATTGTGGGGACAAGGGTCTGTTTCATCAACTTGAATCTGCATTCATGTTTGCAATTGATTCAAGCGATGTAAATGAGTCAGAAACTAAACAAAATAATGTTATGAACACTGGTAGTTGTATTATCTCTAGGCCTGTTGGATGGTCCCTCGATGAAAGAATGCTAAGGGCATTGACCTATTTCAAAGAATCTTCTGGTGAGGGTATTTTGGCTCAAGTATGGGTTCCTATGAAGCATGGGAATCAGTATGTTTTGACAACTAATGATCAACCTTATTTGCTCGATCAAATGCTCTCCGGGTTCCGTGAAGTTTCTAGAATGTTCACATTTTCTACAGAAGAGAAACCAGGTGCAGTTCTTGGCCTTCCTGGTCGGGTGTTTACTTCCAAAATTCCAGAGTGGACTTCTAATGTTAGTTACTACAAAAAGGGAGAATATCTTCGTGTGGAGCATGCTCTTGGTCATGATGTTCGAGGATCAATTGCATTGCCAGTTTTTGATTTCCAATCTGTAATGACATGTTGTGCGGTACTTGAACTTGTGACTAAAAAAGAAAAACCCAACTTTGACATGGAAATGGAAGTAGTCTGTCAAGCACTCCAGGTTAATTTTTTACAGTCTGTTCATCTGTTCATTTTCTCTTTATTTTCTGTTCTTAACAGATCCGTTGTCCTTTTCAAGCATTTATTAATTTTCTTTGTTTTATTTTTTGTCTATCTCTCTACTTTGATCGAAGAGTTGTCTTTAATTAAGATAGCAATCTCACGATTTTGTTTTGCTACATGAACGGAATCAACAAGGGAAAAGGGGAAATGTTCTGATTTATGGAATTAGAATTGTTTGCTAGTTGAGGTAGGTGGAGTAATGTTCATGTTAGCTCTTCCTTTAGAGCTTTAAAATAACAAACTAGACTAAATTATCAAAATAGTTTTTAAATCAATGACTTTACTGAGTCTTGCGATGAAAATATAAGAGATAGGTAGGGTCGTAAATGATGACTAAGTGACAAAAAAGTTGGAGGAAGGGGTCGTCGGTAAGAAGAGGAGAGAACGAGGAGATTATTGAAAATTGTCTGAATCAAAGTCTGTTTATAGTAGTTTATTTCGTGAATGTGTACTCGTGGTATTGTCTGTTTGCCAAACATGTCGTGTTTCTATGTCCATCGTTTAGTATAGTTGTGTTAGTTCTTTGTTACATTTTTAGTTCATCATATTACCATGATGGTTTTGTATTGGGCTTTGTTTAGAGCTTTTTATCTTGAAACTTTGGTCGTCGTGTGCTATTGTCTTTAATGTTGTTTTTGTACTCCTATAAGTGGGTGAATGAATCTATTCTATGTTGATAAGTGGCTGCTCTGACATTGAGACAATGATTGCATTTTGGGAAATCTAAGACATCGGAATTTGGAACATTGCCTGTTGGTCCTTATAACCATCCTCTCCTTCATATCATCCTTAAGAGCATTATGAACTGTTACTAAACGTGGAGCTTCACTATCTGCAGGCCGTCAATTTGAGGACATCTCTGCCACCTCGACCTCTCCTCCAGGTATTTTCTAGCATCCTTTTATCGAGGAAGAAAATTGAGACTACTACTCCATTGAGTATCTCTAGTTACTTCTTATGTGCTTTATTAATATTTTTTTTTTTGCAGAACCTTACAAATAATCAGAAATCTGCGCTGGCTGAAATAACGGATGTCCTCCGATCCGTATGCCATACACATAGCCTTCCTCTAGCGCTTACATGGATACCCTGCTGTTATACCACGAGAGCGGATGCTGGATCTACGACAGTCCATGTCAGAGACATTACTACCGGACCCCATGAAAAATGTATCATATGCATTGAAGAAACGGCTTGTTATGTAAATGATAAGACCATGCAAGACTTTTTGAGTGTCTGCACCAACCATTATCTCGAGGAAGGACAAGGAATTGTGGGGAAAGCCCTCCAATCGAATCAGCCCTTTTTTAATCCCGATGTGCAGGCTTATCATATTAGCGAATATCCACTTGTGCATCATGTTCGGAAGTTTGGTTTGAATGCTGCAGTTGCAATTCGGCTTAGAAGCACTTATACTGGTTTTGATGACTTTATTTTAGAGTTATTTTTACCTGTCGATATGAAGGGGAGTATGGAACAGCAACTCCTGTTGAATAGCCTCTCTGAGACCATGCAGAGGATATGTAGAAGCTTGAGGACTGTTTCAAATGTCGACTTGGTATGCTCTGAGCATCCTAAAGCTGGATTTCCGGCTCCTATATCTTTTGGAAATTCAAAATCAAGAACATCAGATAGCTTGAGGGTGAATGAGAAACTAAAGTTGTCGAAGTCTGTCAATAACGACGTAGAAACAAACTGTTCTTCTGACCTGGTACGAATTTGATCTGTTAGATTAAAAAGTTTGAGTTTTCTTATTTTTGTTCTTTCTCTATAGTTGAAACATACTATCTCAAGTCAATTGACCTTAAATGATTTTTTTTATATTTCTAACTTCAGACAACAAGTGGATCGCCCAGACTTTTGGAGAAGAAACGAAGTATTGCAGAGAAAAATGTCAGCTACAGTGTTCTTCAGCAATACTTTTCTGGAAGTCTTAAGGATGCTGCAAAACATATTGGTGGTGAGTCTCTCTCTCTCTGTCTCTCATCAACTCTAAACGACTTTCACAAATTAACCTTTTGGCTTAATATATTATCAACCTTTATAGTTTGAAGTTTGTTTCATATGATCATCGCTGTTTCATTTTTTTTCGTCACTTGCAGTTTGTCCCACTACCTTAAAAAGGATATGCAGAAAACATGGAATTTCGAGATGGCCATCTCGGAAAATAAATAAGGTGAACCGATCCTTGAGGAAAATACAAACCGTGCTTGATTCGGTTCAGGGAGTCAAGGGAGGATTGAAGTTTGATCCGTCTACTGGTGGTTTTATCGCCACTGGGACTTCAATTGAAGAATTCAACGGGCAAAGTAGTTTTGTTTTGCCTGAGAAAAAGCTGTGTTGTCGAGAATCGCCTGGCTTTAACAATCCAGTTTCAGTTCCTCGACCGTGTTTTAATGATCAAAGCTCTTCGATTAAGTTGGAAGAGGACGAGTTTCTTATGGCCAGAGATGACATAATACCGACAATTAGTATTCCGAAAAGGACTTCTGGTATCCTGCGAGGGGAACTTAGCAGTGACTCCAAGGTATTACACTCTTGCCCAAAAAATGAGAAAAAAATCGGACTTTTTAACCTGAATTTGGTTCCCTATGCTGATTCGCAATTTGGGTTGGATTTTTAAAATCGCATTTTGAATCTCAGCGCTTGAGCTCATTGGCTGCTGATGAGATGGACTTTGGAGGGGAAGCTGATGATGGAGTCGTAGATCACAACCACCTTTCTTCAAGCACGAGCGACTCATCAAGTGGATCTCGTACCTTCCTTCACTGCAGTTCATCAGGCTCTCAGAGCTTCGACGATCAGAAGCATGCGAAAGACAAAATAAGCTCTGTCGACAGTGGCTCAAAGATCACCGTCAAAGCTTCGTACGGAGAAGACATGGTTCGATTCAAATTCGATCCGTCTTGGGGTTATTTCCAACTCGCCGAAGAAGTGGCCAAGAGATTTAAATTGCCGAGCGGATCGTTCGAACTCAAGTATCTGGACGACGAAAAAGAGTGGTTAATGCTAGCTTGCGATTCGGATTTGCAAGAGTGTATTGAGTTGATGGAAGAATTTGGGGGACGAATTGTGAAGCTCCTCATTCGGGATAGGCCTTTTGGTGTCGGCAGTTCGGCCGGTAGCTGCTGCTTTCTTTCCGGAGATTGAAAATCTAGTCTTGCTTGTTCTTGAAGGTCACGTTGGATGGTTGGATCCGAGTATCGGGCAGTCATAAGTAATATCGAGATTTATGAGTCGAGTTACGTTTGAAACACCGGAGAGATCGAAGATCGAAGAAGTCGATGGGGGAAGAAATGGTTTGTATTGTTGTTAGTTATAGATGTGTACATGATAGAACAATGCAGCAGGTAGTGTTTTTTTGTTGTTGAAGTATAGCAATTATGTAGTTCTCATGTTGTGCAGTTTCATTTACCTTTGAAACTCAGTAAAAATAAGTTACCGATTTTTCAAAGGAGTTCTCAAAATGCGTTTCCAGGAAACGCTCTTCTAGCAACTGTTTTCTGAATTGAGCTGTTCTTGTGACGTGTGCTTCAATTTTGATCTGTTTCGGGTCGATTTTACCCCTTCGCGTTAGTGCTGGCAAACGAGCGAGCCGGCTCGCTCGGCTTGCTCGGCACTGTAGCGACTCCAGCAAAAGCTCGAGCCGAGCCCGAGAGTACAACTCGTTCGAGTTGGCTCGTGGGCTCGGAAATACCGAGCCAACCGATCCGGCTCGAAAGCCAGCTCGAGAGCTGGCTCGGTTGGCTCGGACTACTTGTAGTGCGGTCGACACTTAGTATACACGCGGTCGACACTTAATGCATATGTAAATTTGGATGGCCGACCGCAAAATAAGGTGTCGACCGCTATACGTTCCAGAACGTTTTTAAGTGTCGACCGCTAATNAGCAACTGTTTTCTGAATTGAGCTGTTCTTGTGACGTGTGCTTCAATTTTGATCTGTTTCGGGTCGATTTTACCCCTACGCGTTTGATGTTCCAATTACAATTCTCGTTTTTAAAATATGTGGTTCAAAATCTCGATTCCTTGCGTTCCGGAGAGGAGTCGTTTCGTTGATTTGATGCTGTTTCCTGCATAAGTCAATCGCATGGACTCGAATTCTCAGCCAGCAGGTTCGTGAGGTCCCGCTAATTATTGATGGTTGGGGTTTTTGCAAGTTTTTTTTGTTTTGTTTTGATTCCTTGCTTTCGTTCTCTCTTTCTGGTTTGCAAAATTTTCTGCGTCAGCTATTGAGGTCGGGATAGAGTTTGGGGTTCTGATTGTTGAGTGTTGATGGTTTGATTTCAATTGACTTGGTAACGAATTTTTTGTTCCTTGTGATCGGACTTGAGGATTCTATTTGAGGACGTCAAAATTTACCTTTTTGAGTTATTTCAGCAAGTGATTTCGTTTTACGTTTTTGGCTCAGTGCAGAAGGATGGCTTGCTTGTTTTTTTTCGTACTGTTCTGTTGGGGTATAAAATTCGTTTCCTGTCTGTGACTTACTATAAAGAGATTTCAGGAAGTAGTTATGTAAGTTCAATTCTGTCATCATTCCAGGTAATAGTCTTCCCCCAAAACCATGGGAACGAGCAGGTGGGTCTACTGGTCCGGCACCATTCAAACCTCCATCAGCTGGCATTACGAGTGATGTCGTAGAAGCATCAGGAACGGCTAAACCTGGAGAAATAGTCACTAGTTCTGATCGGAATGTTGCTGCCAATAGAAATGCACTTAGTCGTGCTGTTCCCACGAGGCCTTGGGAGCAAAATTATGGGACTAACAATTATGGAGGAGGTACTTTTAACATTAAATTTAATGCAAGGATCTTTTTTTCATTTTTTCCGTATCTAAATAATCTCTTGAATTAGGTTATGCATCAGCATCAAACTATAATTCTGGATATGGTTATGGAATGAATGGAATGACAGGGATCGTTTGGCGGGCTCGGAGGATTTGGTTCTGGAATGTATGGCAGCAACATGTACAATAGGGGAGGGTATGGAGGGTTATATGGGTCTGGTATGTATGGAGGAGGAATGTATAATAAGGGATATGCCAGTGTTCGGGAGCAGCTCTATTGAGGAAATATCTTATAATGTGAGGCATCTTGGTCTTCAAGGTTCTCTCCTAGCTTCTCAGCTATTGTTTTTCCTTTTTGTGCAGATGCAAGGTGTTGTAAACTTCTTTGGTCGGATTTCTATCCTTATAGACCAGAACACACAGGCATTCCATTTGTTTATGACTGCACTTCTTCAGGTGTTTCTCTTTTCTTCTGTTTTTTGCTCACATACTCTACTTAGCATAATAGTCTTCGGTGTCTTCTCTTCTATGTTTTGTCTAACACTGTAATTTTGTGTTTTATTTTTTTCCCTTTATGGGGCATCATAGAAAAGATAATACCCACCTCCTACTAAGAATATCGATTAACACAGAGTAGTTTGTAAAATTGTCAGAATACTTATCGTGAGAGGGTGGTAATTATTTTTATTTTTATATTACTTTGGAAGATTTATAGCAGTTGTAGCTATGATTTGGGATGACTTATTCTGCTCAGCTTCTTCACATAAGGATTATATCTACATAATGCTGTATGGTTTCTGTGACAGCTTTTTGATCGATCCGGCATGCTCTACGGAGAGGTTGCTAGATTTGTACTGCGGCTGCTAGGAATAAGAACAAAGTTGAGGCAAGCTCCACCTTTGGGTCCTGATGGACTGCCCATCCCCGGATTTCACAACCCCACTATGACCCCGAACATGATTGAGGGACCGAAGGCCGCTCCCGATGGTTCATGGGACAACGTATGGGTTAATTGAAACAAACGATGTAGTACCCCTTGGCTTAGACTCTCTCGGTGAGTGGACTGCATAGTCGGTGTATGTTGACATCCTCTTGCAGTTTTTTATGCTGAAGTTATTGTGGATGAAGGTGCGCTCTCGATTCCGGTCCAAAAAAAATGGAAAGGTTGCATATGTCAAAAGTAGATGGCAAGCCTGTAAATCGTATTACCATACTTCGAGTACATTTGTTTTATCTGTCTCTATATCGAGTCATTTACAGCATGATTATAGCCTAAGAGGAGGGGTGATTGGTTGGGTCATTTTGGGAGATTAAAGATGAACTCATTTGTTAGTCTATGAACTGTTGTCAATAAAACTGTTCTTCTCTAAAGTTCAGTTCTTTCTGTATGGTCTGAGGATTCATGCTTGGAAGCGTTACTTGTTCGGAGATTTGATTATCTTGGTTTCAGATGAATTTTTTTGTGGTTGGAGAAAAGAGAACGGTTTTCTCTTTCCGGTCCGTCTGATGTCGAAGTTGTAAGAATGTTGGAAGTGAAATAAATGGAGTTCTGGGTTGGAGGGATGGATGATGATTGATGATGATATACCCACTCTTCAAATGAACTTCGAAGAAGCATATTTGTGATAATTCGTCCAATTATAGCTCAAGGGATGCTCGATTTGATTAAAAGTAGAGATTGTCAACAACTTACAAGTCAAACTCCCTTGCCTAATTGGTGTAACGTGTTTTGAGTAAAGAACATAATCGTCCTAGTTTTGATCGAAAGTGAACTGTATTGTGTCATCGAGTCCAAAGAGCTCCACGCGTCATTGTGATTCAATCTCAGTGGCTCAAATTTGTTTTTTTTTGTTGTAAAATCAGTAGAATTGGGCAAAGGAAGAGAAACCAGAGATTAAAGCAAAAAGAAGCTCTAAAAAAGAGGAAGAAAACTGACATTTAAGAACCTCAAAAATGACTAAATAACACGCCCCCATGGGGTAGGCTATGCTACACCCTTCCATTTCAAACATTCCTAGAGAGAGAGAGAGAGCTATACATACCAAGAGCACTCCAAAATGTACAGACCAAATCAACTCCCCGCATTCCAAACCGGCTATTAAATGGGTCCTCTACTGCTTCAGTACACCATTGCACTGAAAACAAAAAATGAAATAATGTGCATCGCAATTTCTATTCCACCGCCGCGACACCCTGGGTTGTATGATTGCATAAATTATGTCAAAACCTCAGCTTACACGCGAAATTTCACAGAAAAAGAGTTCAAATTTTCATGCAGTTGAGTTCAGGACACTGGTAAGATTCAACCTTTGAAAATCAATTTCAATTTCTGGCAAAACAAAATCATATATTATTACGAGGGTGAATCCCGTACATTCTTTTATTGGAAAGTAATAGTACAAGAAACAAAATTTTTAATTTTTAATTATAATTTCATATTTTGTAGTATGATTAATTTTTTATTTAAATTAAATAATTATAATTTTTATTTCTTAGTATGATTAATCACTTTGTTTAATATTTTTTTTATTTAAACTAGGTTAGGACTAATCAGGTAGTTATTTGTTTTTCTTCTATCTCGAGAATCAATAAATTTGACTCCTCATTGCTCACAAAATTATTCTATTTAAGAAGTTGTAACTCTATGAGAAAAATATGACTAAAGAAAAAAAAAATTACTTTTAGTTTTTGCATCACTCTCTTTCAAATTCCTTATTGTTCTCTCAATGACGGGATGATGGATTATTGATCGAAGAAGATCGTATCATATATACCTTATGCTATCAAAAGTGGCTTCTTAATATGAATAAAAATATTCACAATTTCAAAGAAAAAAACATAGAGAGGGAAAGCAGTACGCACCAGGATTCTTCAATGTCTCTGAAGTGGGCAAAGCAGGCAATGACATCTCTGCAAAATTTAAAGACGAGACGAAACCATGTTAGAAAGAAATTCCATTCACATTTATATGAATTTTCCTCTTTTGCAAAGCAGTTACCAGGAGCACAAAGGGATAAAGATGATATCGATGATGATGAAGGCCAAGGTGCTGCAATATTGTCGGTCAAATCACATATAAAGCTGAAACCCGTGGCGTTGTCAAATACCATATCGGAAGGCAGGCTTCGAAGCAGACAACCTGCAAAATATGATAACTAATCCATCCATAATCTCACTTTAACCAGGTTACAGAAGTGCCAAGATTATTAAAGATGCACTGACTCGTATATTTATGCACTTTTAACTTTCATTTTGAGGACAGATTTTCTCTAGTCGATAATGGGAGCTACTAAATGGATTCCACCATGTTTTTTAGCAGCAAATAGAGAAGACAATGTTTAGAATGCAATTACTGGAGAAGAGAAGAGAAATAGCAAACCTTGCTGTCCATAAGCTGTTCCAGGGGCAACGAGTATCCAAAAAAAAAAAAGAGAAGAAAGTGGGCGATCAGAAAAATGGACTAATAACGCATCATATACGAATAATAAATAAATAAATAAATAACGATACCTTGGATACTAAAATCTTTTAAGTCAACGTCACAAAGTTCATAAACATTTGTCAAGACACCACCCTTGCGTAACATTGAGCCAAAGACAGTTGCACAAATAATTGCTTGCTTATTTGTGATTAACATTTGCTTTTGAATCCCTGCGATGTAAGTATTTAACGAGCTACAGCAGGAAGGACTGGGAGCTGCTATGTTATGGCAAGCTTCGATTACTTCCAATGGCTGCTTGAAATCCAAAGGACATACTGCATAAAAGAAATGTTTAACTGAAAAGATGTCTAAGTATGGATTTGAATGGGAGGACTGGTTGAGACAGTAAGATATTTTTATGATAATAACTTGACTTGTAATTACTGGAAGCAGATGTTTATACAAATAAATTCCAGCCTTTGATCATCAGATTTTTAGAAGTTTTAGCTAAACAGCTCAAACAATATGCTATAAAAACGTATACTAAAGCAATATGATATATGTTTGATCAGGTTGGCTAGATAAATTCCATTGCATGAAAAAAACAAAAATATGTTTTTTTAGCACAGTGCTTGCCATGACAGTAAATGCTAACAAATTAACCCTGACTTTGATAACTACTTAAAATTGTTCTTATTACATTTTCCGGTTAAACAAAAAAAAGAACAGCATTTGTACATGCATAGCTGTGAAAACTTTTAAGCAAGCTAATTTAAAAAATAGCTTAACAAAAATGTGCCATCAACATTTCATATAAATTTCATCATTTTTCTTTATGTCAACACCATGTCCCTAGGTTGTAAATAGGGTATCACTGTATTCAAAGAAGAAACCTCTTTTTTCTAAGTGGACAGTGATTAAGTTTGCTATAGTAGCTCACAAAAATAAGTAGCCTGAATTTCTCCATGCTACTAGGGAAGACTATTACAACCACATACCACGCACTTTACTCGGGAGCGATTCCCTTTGCCTTCTTTCAGGTCAGCACCATCTCCTAATTAGAACTTTCGTCGGGTCAGTAGCAACATAGAAGAGTAGATCTCTCTTCCAACAACAATGTTTAATACCCTATAATTTCACCATGAAAAATTTGAACCTTGCACCTTTCTCTACTTTAGGGGCATAGATCCTTTAACTAAGTATGTTGCTAGAGGAGAGATCCACTCTCATGTTGTAACTATCCCAACTAGGGTTCTTATTGGGGGAGTGCGCTGATCAGATAATGCTGAGTGAAGTGCTTTTGAGTGAAGTGTGATGGCAAGCCGTAACAAAGACACATGAAGTTCTTCAATAAGACCATAAATAAAAAACTTAGGTGATGTTGACTCTGTGAGCAGTAACAAACTCCTGACATTCATTTCATGTCATATACTCACAAATGAACAAAATCAGAGGTTAAAACTTCATAATTGTCCATAGAAAGATTCCAGCACCCAAAATAATTGGACAATAGATTTAAGGATAAGCCAAGCTAAACCAAGACCATCATCAAACCTAGATTCTGCAGTGCATTGGGGAAGGGACAATGTAGGGCATGCTCTTCAGTTTCAAAGGAATAAAATACCATAATCCAAATAAACTATGATTAGATAAAAAATTGAAAATGATCATCCTTCAAACCTTTATCTGACAACCAAATGCCGCAAGCAAAAACATACTTTTTTTATCAGAACTAACACCCATTATAAGGCACTTTATGCACTATAAAGTGAGCGCAACAAAGACAACAAAAAAATTGGCACCAGTAAAAAACCATAAACAAGCATCTGATAAAAAAGGAGAGCAGATAGTACTTTGAAGACCAGACCTTTGTTAACTTTGCAGGCAGATAATATTCGAAATGCAGTATTAGCAGAATCTGGTGAGAGTTTCAGGGAAAGATATGAATGAACCACCCCTTTACAATCGGTAATAGAATCGATGTAATTAGTATCTCCTGTCCCATTTTTTTCCTCTGCATTTACCAGTTTGTTTTCAGCCATCTGAAGCGCAGCCTCCATAATTGCTGGCTGACATATTGGTCTGCAACATTCCTTCAGAGGATCAACAGTACCACAAGCATCAAGTAATTTGGTTACATTAATGGTCTTTTCAAAAGTAAGTACATCCTTCACAGGACACGATCCACCTGTAAGATTTGAAGGCTTAACAGAGCAGAGGGAAGGTATTGTACTGTTTGCTCCCCTACTAGCCAAGATACTAATGATATCAGAAAAACAATCATTTGCAGACGAATTTGGCAAAACTAGCTGATGGGATCCTATGCTGTAGAACCCTTGAAAGATATGCACTAGGCTGCTCAGTTGAGGGCAACATATGACGTTTCCTACAAGGGCTGCCAATGGCTCAGAACAATCTGATGCTGCTATATCCAGGATACTTGATATGACAGAGAAATTAACAGGGCATCTACCAGTCAAAACTGGGTCATATCGGGTAGGAAAAGCAGGGTACATTGGAGGATAAGATTCATTGGGATATGGGTAATGTGGAATAACAGCAGGAGATATTTCTACAGGATCAAAGAGTCCTGCACTTGGTGTATTATCCAGAGATGTCATGGAGGAAATATGAATAGGCTGAACAATGGCTTCTACAGAAAGCACCACACTTAAAAAGGATCCACATATAACAAACAGTAGTATCAGGTAGCAAACAATACCTGCAACCATGCATAAACAATTCATTTACCAGTGAATGACACATTTGATGGCCTAAGGAAAGATTAATTGAGTAATATCAAACTAAGAAACTGGGAAAATTCATTCAAGTAAAGAACTATGCTCCTGATCTTCAGAGCTAGAAAATCTCATACTAGATTTATCGCCACCATTTGATTGATGGAGTTAACGAATTTGGTCAAACAGATAGTCTGAATATTGAGATATTCAGATTGCAGTTAAAAATTAGAAGAGATCAATTATTGAAAAAAATATGATAGAAAATTTTCCTGATGGCGAACATGAAAGAAAGATAAATATTATAAGGCATAATATAATACATATTGTATAAGTCTTGATTCAAATAATTTGAATCGGTAGTTAACCAAAGAGCAAAACATTATATATATATATAGTTAAACAGTGTGGAAACACAGGATGGTCAACCAGCATCAGACAAGGAGACAATCCATAGTGAAGGCAGTAAAAAACAAATCATTGCTTCTCGACAAGCAGTCAATTAGTTCAAACAGAGTGGAAATCTAGAGAACACAGACATGGTAGCAATTGACTTGACCACTATTTTAATGTGGCACTATAGTAGTCAGAGAAAATGAAGAAAAACACATTCAACAATAAAGTGATAGATCTCAACCTAGGATAAGAGTAGTCGATCTGGCATAGAAATCTATTCAACTTGGCCATCAAAGAAATTTGTGGGCAAGTGCCATTAGATCCTTTGCCGAAAATAAAGAAAAATGTTCAACATAAAGCAAAGGCAGTGGACCTTTAATGAAAAGATGTAATTGACATAAATATAATATATTCAGCCATCAAGGATTATTTTTTATAGATTTTTTCTTGTCCACTTAAGGTTGTAAAAGGTTCAAGCATATCACATTGGGAATCGTAACAAGGTTTGTACAGTACACATGAAGTCAATAGTAAAGATTTGGTCATTATCTATGAGAACACCGGTTAAGCTTAGTCCTCAATAGAAGGCAAAGTTGCCGAATCACTTCAGACCACTTGTATTTGACCTCTCGCACGATAATTTTTTTATTAGATTTCTTTCACTGATTATGGTAAAAATTGCTCTCCATTTGCAGAAATTTAATTAGATTAAAAATTCACAAACTTAAACATGCAGGGTGTACACAACACAGACGAAATACCATGATATTCCCTTGATATCATAGCACAGAAATTCAGGTGCATGAAAGAAAATTAGACAGACATACCACGTAAATGAAGGGCAGCATGAAGGCAGTCCATAATTTCACTATCCATCTGGTATCGTTGACATTTACACAAGAATGTTCAGCTTGAGGTAGTGTTCCTTATAATAAAATACTGTGCATGAACCTTCAAAGCATAGCCAAAGTTGAAATAAAAAGGAGAATTACAAAGAAACAAACCTATGTTCTTAATAACTTTTAAATATAACATTATATACCATAATCAATTCACTCTTTTTCTTCCTCATTGAATATCTTTTCACAAAGATTTTCTCACGAAAATGGTTTATTATTTTCATTTAAGTTTAACAGGTTTACCTAGCTGATGTTTCAAAACAAAGCACCTTAAATTTGATATCTTTTTCATATTTAGGGTATGTTAATCAAAATCAGCAACTGAACCTAATACGGAGAAGGAAATGGCGTGCTCTAAAAAATTAAAACATAAATGAAAGTTTTGTTTGCGCTGAAAAAAATGAAAAACATTAATCTCATTTAGCACATGGGCGCTTGTTGAGTATTTTTGTATAATTTACAAAAATTTTCTAAAAAGAATCAATAAATTCCATTTGCAAAATGAGCGACAAGAATTAAAACTTTAATGTTATCTACAAATCAAAGTGTTGTTTGGTTTGGATTGCTTGTTAGTTTTCTGATAAGTACTTGTTTACTATCAAAACCGTCCACAGGACTCTCAAATAACACTGTGGTAATCGTCAACAAAAAACTCATTCAATGAAAAATAGTAGTTCCAATAAAAAATAAACTATACACTCACAGTGAATCATCATCATAAAACGGAGAATCTAAGACGAAAAAATTACAACCATAACTGATCAAATTTTCTCTTTAAAGAACAAATAAAATTAATGGATAAATCACAGAGATTCGAAGTACTGAAGTTTCCGATGCCCTAATTCCAAAACTACATGAAATCTGATACTGTCCATGAGTAAATCCAAACTTCAGATAATTAAACGAAAATCAGCTAAAAAAATCTGTCAAGTCAGCATAAGTATGCAAACAAGAAATATACCACAAAACTTCATCTCAACTGATGACGAATAGGATTAAACCGAAGTTCGAAGGGTGGTGCCAATAACCAACTAAATTTTTTGCAGAAAAGAAGAGGAGATACAAATTGTGCGCACGGGAGGAAGATCACCGGAAATGAAGTGGACAAGCCGCAATGCGACGGCGACGGTGACGGCGTGTAGCCTCTGGCTCTGACAGCTAGCTCGAGCGTCTGAAAAGAGGGTGGGGGCTGTTGTTTAGCTGGAATCAGAGCAAGGTGAAGCGAAAAAAAGGCGTGAAAAAAGTGCGGTCTGTTTCGGTTTAGTTCATTTTAAACCGGTCCGAAACTGCTTACTGGTTTGGTGGAGTTAAACCGTTTCAAACCTGCAGCCGTTTTTGCTTAACTTGAATCGGCCCGGTTTGACTTTAAAAACGACGATAATAACAATTAATATATTTTCTAATTTACCACTTTTTATATTTGAGGTAAATATATTAATAAAATAAACTTGCAACTTTTTATTTAACAATTTAACTTAGCATAGATTCATTTTTTAAGACTAGACAAAACAAATTCAAATCGATGGATCAGATCGATCACTCTATGATTTTTTTTATTTTGATTTTATTTATTTTTATCATGTCTAATAGTGATTTTGATCTTATTTTTAAATTCAAATATATTAACATATATTATTTTTTTCTAAATTAGATTGAATCATGTCTGCTCCTATCATTTTCCGATACCAAATTCCTATTCTAGAGGCAGGTATCTCTTATTCGTCATGGTTTTCCTCATAACCTCAGAATTAGTGTACTTTTATTTTCTTCTCAAATTATTTAAATAATTTAAGTTTTTATACCCAAAAGACGAAATTTCTCGCCCCCAGGACCTCCACATTCCGGCCCGACAATTGTGAGGGAGTTAAATCACAGTGACTCAGCGACCCAAAGATATGAGACTTTTATATAATATCCCAAGGAGCTACCTCAACATTGGGAGTAACAACTCCCACACTATGACAGCGCAGACGTCGAACCTAGGCTCTTGTACTCAATCTATCATCTCTGAGCCAACTGAGCTATGTTGTGTGGGCAAATAATTTGGGTTTTAATTCCTCTATGAAGCAATTTAAATTTGATTTTTGACCCATTGTGATGTATTTTTGAAAAAAATATATAATTTTCTGTCTCTAGGTACTTCTGGGGAATGCTACAATTTCGAACTAAAAATGCACGAAAAATTGTAGTGAGATATTAACATTTATATAGTATATGTTCGCCTTAAGGTGAGTTAGATCTCTACGTGTGTACGCGATTATGCCAACGTTTTGGCATAAACATTAGAAAAGAATTGATCGAAGATGTCCGATAAAAAACAAAACCAGTCAACAACCTCGATCTCTATTGTAAAATCCTCGTGACCACGAGTGCTATCTACGAAGACATCGCCGAAGAGATCGAGCAAACCACAAGTTCGAATGCGCAGGGTCGTCACACAGGAAAAAGAACGAAAATATGGCTTTTGAGCCTTGAAGACGAGTAAGATCCATTGGAGTTCTGTTTCTAGTGATCGGACTGGTCAAGTTCGTGCAAGTGAGATATAGTTAGAGGTACGTAAAATCATATCAGGATTACAGTATGCATCGAAATTACTGTTTTTGGTTTGGTTCATGGCAAAATTCTTAAAAATCGTGAAATTTAAGTCGGATGAGATAAAAAAAGATCTAAAATTGTATACAATTCAACCTAAAACAAAATAAATATGATATAAATTCAAAAATTAATTTTAAAATGATCTAATTATTAGTAACACGACTCAAATATTAGGACCGGCCACAAGCCGTAAAATAGATCCGGAACCAGAACTCATGATTCTAATTTTTTGAAACCAGCAACGTTACTAACAGTTCCAGTTTCGTTTCAGTTTAAATCTGATTTTATTTTATATTAAAAATATTAAAATATCATAATATAATATTTTTTTTATATATTTGAGTCAAGTTTTAAGTAATTGGGTCTGTTTATATCTAATTTAATATTTATATTGAATTTTGTTTAGATTTGATTTTACTCAATTTTAAAATTTTTTGATTTACAATTTTGGTTCCGATTTTATATTTTTTTACTCTAAAAACCAGAACCGGCTCATAAATTACCATTTTTAAAATTAAAACTAAAACTGAATTAAAACGAAAAAATTTTATCGGATTTAATGTTTCGATCTAATTTTACCAACATTTATCAAATATAATAAAAAATATACTTTACATCCATCGTTATTGACAGAGTTTATGCGTTCCGGTTCTTCTTCTTATACTTAAAAGGCAAAATCACTCGTCCTCAGTGCCCCACACCCCAGCCCGACAACTTGTGAGGGGTTAAATCACAGTGAGTCAGCGGCTCAGAGATAAGAAGTTTTTACGAGCTACCCTAACATTAGAGTAACAACTCTCACACTAGACAGCTGAAGCTCGAACCTATTGTCCGGTCCTTATTCTAGTTTAAGCTGTCGTGCTGCGACAAGATTCAACGCTCTTATTCAATGTTTGGTCCTGGCGTTTCGGATTTCAGTTTCTGTGAGGAATAGTTCTATCGATAACGATGAAGGCGTACTTCCTCTAAAACTCTTCTCCAGTTTCGGATGTGAGCACGCTTCTTTCCGATTTTACGTTCTTCTGGATTCTTAATGAAGTGCTTCGAATTGATTTCTTTCTTCTTTTATGCTTTATCGAGACAAAGAGTAGTCCGAAAGGGGAGAATTTGGTGCCAATACGATCGGACATTGATATTGATGGGAAAGGATTCAAGGATGCTGTTATCTCTTCGGATAACTGTCAAGAATAGAAAAGAATTCAGAGAGAGAGAGAGAGAGAGAATTTGTTGATTTTTTCCCCCTTCTTCCTTTTATTTTTTCATTATTTATAGTAACTCATATTTTTACAATAGCTTGTTAAACGTAGTCGTTTAACCAATATGGCTTCCGTTTAATTCGTTCTGTCTTTCCTTCTTCTGGTAAATGTTCTTCTGGTGAGTGGTCCATTGTCTTTTCGCCCGTAACATTGCCCACCTCTAGAAGACTAACCTTGTCCTCAAGGTGAAAGTTAGGATAACATTTCTTGAATTCAGCAAGTGCTTTCCACGATGTTTCTTCCAATGGTAATCCCATCCACTGTACTAAAAGCTGGAAAACAGGGAGACCATCAATTGTAATCCATCTTGAATTTAAAATGGACAGAGGTTGGAGAATTGGTCCGGCATCCACAAAAGTATCTGGTAATTGCGAAATATGAAGATCAGTATCTTCTTTGAAAAGTTTCAGAACAGAAACATGGAAAACATGATGAATTTTCGCATGTTCAGGAAGCTGTATTTTATAGGCCACCTCTCCGACGCGTTTCAAAATCGGAAATGGTCCATAAAAACGTTTTGCAAGTTTGACATACGGATGGCCCTTAACCGATGTTTGCTTATATGGGTGTAACTTGACTAACACAAAATCACCCACAGCAAAAGATCTCTCCTGACATGATTTATCAGCAATAAGTTTCATACGGTTTCGAGTATGTTGGAGGTTGTCTTTCAATTGTTGCAAAAGTTGATGTCGTTGCTGTAACTGGAAATCAACAGCCTCATTAGAAGAAGCATGTAACGAGTAAGCAATCAAGGAAGGTGGAGATCGGCCAAAGACAACTTCAAAAGGAGACATTTTAATCGCCGAATGAAAAACTGTATTATAAGATACTTCAGCCCATGATAGCAGGATTCTCCAACGTGAAGCAGCGTAAATATTGTTCTAACCCACGATTTGTTACTTCCGTAAGACCATCGGTCTGAGGGTGATACGCACTGCTAAACATCAATTTAGTAAAAATCACAGCACCGTGTAACTCATCTAGTAGTTCATCCACCGTTTGAATTGGAAATCTATCGGGCACTGTAATGCTGTTAAGAGCTCGATAATCAATACAAAAGTGCCAAGTGCCATCGCGTTTTTTGACTAACAAGACGGGTGAAGAAATGGACTTCTACTCGGTCTAATTATACCTGATTGTAACATTTCAGAAACTAACTTCTCGATCTCAGTTTTCTGAAAATGCAGATAACAATACGGTTTGACAAAAACTGGTTTAGAGTTAGGCTGTAATAAAATTTGATGATCAATGCCTCTTTCCGGTGGTAGTTCATGTGGAGGTTGAAAAACACGATGAAATCGGTCAATAACCAGTTGTAATTCTTCTGGTATCTGATGTACTTTTAGATCAGTAGTTGAAGAATCACCTTGTAAGAAAAAATATTGGAGTATGGTTTGTGAACGTTGTAGCTTTTGTAAGTGATGTAGCTGTAATTGTGAAGGTTGAATTTGAGTTTCGCCCTGTAACATAACAGTTGTATTATTCCACCAAAACTGCATTGTCAGAGTTTTGTAGTCTGTCAAAACCGGACCAAGGCGTTCAAGCCATTGAACACCCAAAACGATATCTGTACCTTGTACAAGTAGCACAAAGAAGTCAATCAGAAAATTCTGAGATTGGATTTCAACATCCAATTGAGAGCATTGACCAGTGCAAGCAAGTGTCTCTCCATTTCCAACCAAAACCTGAAAATGTTTGGAAGATTGTACTAATAAGTTCAATTTCTTCACCAATTGATCCTGAATGAAATTATGAGTGGATCCTCCATCAACCAAAATTTGTACTGTATGACCAGAAATAGAGCCTTGAAATCTAATCGTGCGAGGTGATCGTTGTCCTTCCAAGGCATGAAGACTAATAGCTGGGATATCCGTATTGTCTAAACAATTATGAACATCATCAGAAAACTCAGCTTTCTGGAGTCGAGTCAGAATAATCCTGATCATTATCGTCCAATAGTAACACGAATAATTTGGCTTTACATTTATGATTCCGGCTAAATCGTTCATCGCAATTGTAACAAAGTCCTCTTTCTCTCTGTTTCATCATTTCCTCTGTTGTTAGTCGTTTAACAGGGATAGTAGAAGATTTGATATTCATTATAGGTGAATTAGATTGTAAAGGCGGATGATGTTGTAGTGGAGGAGTTGGGAGTAAAGGCGGAACTGAGCTTTGTGAAGCAGAATTTCCCTGCTTCCATTGTGGAATATAGGATGATCTATATTGATTGGATTTTGAGCCACTATCATCTAGTTTATCCTCCATTAATTTGGCTAAGCTAATAGCCTGTTCCAGAGACTTCGGTTGTAGAGCTCGTACCTCGCGACGAATATCAGTTCGCAATCCGGATTCAAAACAACTTTGCAAAAAAGTTGCAGAAACCCCAATCGTTTGATTCATCAACGTCTCAAAACGACTCTGGAATTCAAGTACTGAAGTTTTCTGAGTAAGCTTAGAAAGCTCACCTTGGACGTCACGATATTCAGAAGGACCGAATCGAAGTAATAAAGCGTCCAAAAACTGACGCCAATTCAGTATTCTGCCATTATTATGGTTCCATTGAAACCATTGTAAAGCCGCACCATCGAGATGAAACGAAGCAATATTAAGCCTCTGTACATCGTCCAATTCATAATAATCGAAGAATCGTTCAATTTTAAAAATCCATCCTGAAGGATCATCTCCATCGAAGCGAGGAACATCGAGTTTGATTGCACGGAAAGGATGATTGTGATTTGGATGCTCCTCATAATTTTCCGACTGCTTGCTCTTGCTGTTCGAAGCTTCAGCGGGATTAGGAATCGGATTCTGAAGGTTCTGTTTAATCCTTCATTCCATTGTTGTTAATTTCAGACTAATTTCTTTAAGCAACGTTGAAAAAGTGGCCAGTTGGTTCTCATGATTGGAGAAGCGAGTTTTACACTCCTCGATAAACTGATTCTGCGTGGATTGCGATCTTGTACCATCCGCCATGAAACCTCAATGAAAGCGTCAATGTTATCTCTTCGGATAACTGTCAAGAACAAAAAAGAATTCAGAGAGAGAGAGAGAATTTGTTGATTTTTTCCCCTTCTTCCTTTTTATTTTTTCATTATTTATAGTAACTCCTATTTTTACAATAGCTTGTTAAACGTAGTCGTTTAACCAATATGGCTTCCGTTTAATTCGTTCTGTCTTTCCTTCTTCTGGTAAATGTTCTGCTGGTGAGTGGTCCATTGTCTTTTCGCCCGTAACAGATGCCTTCTCTTGGAACCCCGCTGGTAAGTTTTATAATCCATAGAGGAATGCCTGGAGAGCTTCTGTGGATGAAAAAAATGAAGTAGTGTCCTCCGCTTTTCAGTTGTATTTTTCTTCTTCAACATTATTACTCAAGCCATTATTAGTGTTCTTCAGCAGCATAGATTTTTCTTCTAAGTTGTCTTGAAGAAAGTTTTATCTGCAGCATTGGAAATTATTGCACATTTGGCATTGTAATCGTAGCTTTGAGGTGGTAAAATCTAAAATAAAAAAAGAACGGCCATTTTTTATTTAATTAGTAAATACAGTGACACTATGATGAATATAAAACATTCATATCTACTTGTACTGTATAAAGCGGGGATAATCACCAATTTGGAACACTTATTTTTCACAGTTACTTGATGGCTGCCTATAAGAATCTGCAATGCTATATTCTACCAATGTTTTTTTTGGCCACCATGTTTGATCTTTGCGTATGATGTTTTTTTGGATTGTGCAGATCCTGATTCTGAGGTGGTTGTTTTTACAAAAAGAAGAGTGAAAGATCTCAAGCTTCCCCCTGCATTTATAACACAAATAGCTCAGTCCATTCAAGTAAGCACATTTGTTGTAGTGAAGGCGGTTTTATAGACATTGATGATGAATATTAGTTTTTTGGACCAAAAATATATACAGTCATATTTCTATTCACAGAGTATATAAGTCCTACTCATTCGTTTATTTTGTTTATTATGTCTTTCTCGTCTTTATCTCAGTCGCAACTAACTGAATTTAGATCATTGTTGTAATAAAGGTTTGGCTGTTTTGATAAAGTACAAATAGAATGAAATGGTTATATACTCCTTTTATATTTAGCTCCCTACATTATTTGTGCTTTACTAACATAGCACAGCCAATGATGCTTCTCAGCTTGATCTCCGAGTGAATAATGTACTCATTCGAGACAAGTTTTTATGGGTAAGGTTGCAGAATAGGTTGAACAAATGAACTACCAAAGTAAATGCCATTATTGATAAATCAATGATCTTTTATGTTCTCAGGACTTGAACACCTCTGAAGGTGATCCAGAAGAGTTTGCTAGAACGTTTTGTAGGGATTTAAATATAAAAGACCCTGAAGTAGGCGTATGTAAAAGTGCTTCGTAGAGATAGTATTATTTTGCGAGATTTATATCCCCACCATCAGGGTATGGATTGTTAAATAACTCTCTCTCCCAGCCAACCATTTATCATTAGTGTGTTGTCTTTTGCAGCCAGCGATTGCTCAGGCCATAAGAGAACAGCTCTATGAGCAAGTATCCTTTTTATTTGCTTATCTGTATTTCGTATGTTTTACAGATTGCAGTATGCGAGAGGATGAGTAAGAAGGGCCGTCGAGGTTTTGAACATGCTTTGGCAAGGTGTTTTAGCAAAATAAATATTTGGCTTTTGGTACATTTTTCCAATTAAAATTGGTGATTATTAAACTAAATGATATGTCTAGCAGTTATGCTGTATTTCTCTTCGTGCTTGAGACAGCAAATCTGGCAGTATGGCTGTGGATATGGTGAAGTTATTTGGTCCAAAATACACTGTGATTCGGTATCAATTACTATTACACTACGATGTTAATTCATGTACTTATTTATCAATTATTTAATTAAAATTATGTATGTTAATAAAAATTATTAAAAATTTTATTACATATTTATAATAATGTAAGATAATATTTTAAATTTTTTTATAAATTTTTAATAATTTGATAAAATATTATCTTATAATATTATAAATAGATAATAAAAACTTTAATGTTATAAAACTCAAGTACAGGTTTTAACCCTATATTTTATCTGTGGTTGGCGCAAGGTGAGAAGGTGGGACGGGTTGGTGGTGATTTGATTTGATCCAATGAGACAAGGACACGCAGACAAGGCATGGTGCATTATAAGAAAACATCGTTGTAGTGGTGGGCGGTGTTGGTGGGGCGGGTATTCCATTTCATCTGTTCATCAAATCAATGCCCTGAGTCTGTCTTTATCTTGGAATCTGGTAATATTATTAAAAGATTATATGGAACTGGATATTTGTTTTGAAGCTGCGTGTTTGTGTCATCTTCTTCTTCTTCCTCCTGGATCGTTGAATTTGATGAGGTTTCTGAAAGTCTGAAACTTCGGTTGTTTTTCCAGGGAAATTCAGTGAAATAGAGAAGACCCACGAATGAAAAAGCATCGCCGGAGGCTGTGATCGGAGATAGAACAGAGGATCTCCGGTCGATCACCTAGCCCGCCGGACTCCGGCTTGTGTGAAGTTGGGTTACTGGCAACATTGCTGACTAGTTTGTTGATTCGTAGCTTTCGTCAAGTAACAGTCGGTGAGAAATAGTCTCTCTCTCTCTCTCCCTCTCTCCCTCTCTCTCTCGTCCATACTTGGTAAGTGAAATCGAGGGCGGAAAACGTGTGATGCGACAGGCTGGTTGTGGGCGTCGACTATACAAGCGGAGCCAAGGTTTGCGTGAGGCCACCAATATTACCTTCGTGGAAGGCGAAGCAAGCATCAATGGCGGATGGCGGAGCGCCACAGTTACCAAAAACGGAAGAGTTGGATGCTCCTCTCCATTTCATCGGCTTCCACTACGACGAGGTGTCGTCGCAGAGGGTCTCCGGCCGTCTTATCGTTTCATCCAAGTCTTGTCAGGTAACTTTTCTATTCTTAATCTGTTTCTTCGATGCATCAAATCAAATCTCCAGAATCTCATCTCGAGAATCCAGACAAAATTGTTGTCTGAAACGGAATCGTTGATGGAAACAGCCGTTCAAGGTGCTGCACGGAGGCGTGTCGGCGTTGATAGCCGAGTCGCTTGCGAGCATGGGAGCTCATATAGCTTCCTGTTATCAAAGAGTCGCCGGAATTCACCTCAGCATCGATCACCTGAAGCACGCCGACGTCGGTGATACGGTGATTGCTGAAGCCTCTCCCATCTCCGTCGGAAGAACAATTCAGGTATTGTCTTTTCAATGGACAGATCTTGCAAAATGGAACAAAAAACACCAGATTTCCGATCATGGGTACGCTACTTTTTCTTCGATCTTGTCGTACAATTCTTGGGTTTTTCGATTCAGGTGTGGGAGGTGAGACTCTGGAAGAGTAGACCGGGGGAAGAGGCCAAGACATTGGTCTCTTCGGCTCGGGTAACTCTGGTGTCCAATATGCCGGTGCCGGAGCGCTTGAAAGATGCCGGGGAGATCCTCAAAAGGTTTGCGAAGCTGTGAGCAAAAGAAGACGTGATAATCTAAATCTCGAAAGCTGTTTATTCAAAAGGAGTTTTCCACGGCCACTGCTTGCAGAAGTCGTTTTGGGATTTTGTGTTTGGTTTCAAGGAGTCTAACGAAACTCTATGTTCTTTTAGCCTATGTCTATAACCTTAATTCTGTAAAAAATTTAATATATTTGCTGATGATACTGCCGTGAAGGTACACTAATTGATGTTACCACGAAAATCTTATGTGTATCTTTCTCTTATTTCGTCTCCTTAATTGTTGTCGATATTCGAGAACCTAACATGGTGATGGGCGGTCGTTGAAACTGAAGATCTAAGATGCATTTGTCGACAAACATGCTTAGACATTAACACCAATTGGTTCGGATTTTGAACCATAGATCAAATGAAAATTGAACCACCATATTTTTACTGGCCCGAACAAAAAAAAAATTGGTTCAGTCCGGTTAGGTTATTATTTTTATTATGTTTTAACAATATTATTTCAATAAAAATAGCAAGTAAAATTTTCATTTTATTTAACAAAATAAATTTAAGATTATTTTTAATTAAAACGTCAAATTATTCTTAAATATAAATTTCTTTTTGGTTTTCTGGTTGATTGAAAACCAACCCAAGCTGAACCAATTAATTTGGCGTGTCAGACAATTATGGACACCTCTTCCTCTAGGCTCTTGGTATGTTATCTTGGATAAAAAATTCAACCGTTTGAAAGCTCTTCGGACGTCTAAATATATGTCATTGTGTCCGGTATGTATTTCAGAATGAAAGTAGGTGCGTCCAGACAATTATTTATTTATTTATTTTTAATAATTTTGTTAAACAAATCTTATCAAAATGACATAAAATTTTTTACAACACATTTATAACAGTATAAGAGAATAATCTAAAAAAATTTCGACCTTTGTACAATTTACTATAATTTACTGTAAAATTTCAGAAGTCAATATGAATTCTTAAAACATTTACAATATTGTAAGACAGTATAACATAAAATTTCATAAATTTTAACAATTATACTATATATTATAATTTGTTGAATGTAAAAAATAAAGAAATTCATTTGAAATTTCGTACGTCAATAACAATTCTAAATTTTTTTTTCTTACAATTACAATATTGTAAGACAATGTGCTACAAAATTTTATGAATTTTTAATAATTGTAAGATCTATTATAATTTTTGAATGTAATAGACAAACAAATTTAGTTAAAATTATGTACTTTAATAGAAATTCTTGAAAATTTTGTCACACATTTAAAATATTATAAGACAATGTTTCACAAAGTTTAATGAATTTTAAATAATTATAAAATTTATTATAATTTTTTAATGTAGTAAATAAATAAATTCAATTAAATTTTTTTACGTAAATAAAAATTATTTAAAATTTTGTCACAAATTTATAATATTTTACATAATTTTATAAATTTTTATTAATTTACATTTTATTATAATTTTATAAATAAATAAAAAATCAATATTTATCTATACGTGAATATAACAAATTTGTATTTCAATATAAAAAATTTAATACAATAAATATGTGTGTCTTCAATATAAAAGATTTGTATTTCAATATAATAAATCGATAGGTCAATATAACAAATTTGTATGTCAATATAATAAATTTGTATGTCATGAGATGTACGAAATTTTAATTAATTTTTTTTTATTTGATACATTCAATAAATTTTAATAAATTTTTAAATTATTAAAAATTCACGAAATTTTGTAGAATATTATTTTACAAATTGTAAATATATGATAAAAAAATTAATAATTTTTTTTATTAACCTACAAAATTTCAACTGAATTTTTTTATTTTTTGCATAAAAGATTATAATAGATCGTATAATCGTTAAAAATTTGCAGAAAACGATTTCAATTTTATATAATAATAAACTTCAATTTCATCATCCATTTGAAACAGTGTCAAACAAGATAGTCTCGTGTTCAGCATATAAACACGATTACTTCAAACAACTCTCATAAAACTATACCAACAAATTTAGCAATGGCTTATATTCAAATTACTGACCTGAAACCAGAATCTTATGTTCCTTTGCAGAGAGTGTTGGCCACGATGCCACCCACGTCCTCCAAACCGACCCTGGCAAAAGAAGTGTTTGTAGGAGTTCTCACTGAATCTGATCCCAGAGACGCCATTCCAGAGACCTTCACATTAGGTCCGATCTTGCATTTTCCCATGCATTTGCTTCCGGAAACAGGGCACTTATTGCCCACAACCCTCTCAAATTCTTCCAATAATGAAGCAGCCCCTGATTTTGAGCAGGATTTACCCATACAAACCTCTAACCTTTTTGTTAATGCTCCATTTGATGTGAAACTTCCATGGTCCTGTGTTAAACTTCCATTGACGTTCCTTTCAATAGTTCCAGTAAAGCAGCCTTGGTCGCTATCTTGGTGTTGGTTGGTCGGCAAAATGAGCGCTGATGTTATTTTTTGGTCAGAGGGAGAGGCCTGAATTTCTTGGGGAACTGCTTGCGTACGGGCTTCAGTTCTGAGACTGCTCATGTTAATCACCTCATCGCATTCACTATCACTCGAACTTGGTGAAGATGAGGAAGAAGATGAATCAGGATCGGCAATAGCTTGCATATTAGATACTTTTTCCTTGGCCTTCTCTTGCTTCTTCTTTTTCTTCAATTCCTTCACCTCCGTACTCATCTGAGTCAACTTTTCCAGTATTTCATCTACTTCCTGCATGAAAATTAATCACCCCAATCATTCATTATCCAAGAGCACCATTGCAACACTTTTACTAATTTTCACAGTAAAGCAGATAACGTGTATTCTCTAGATCGCCTACAACTAATGAAAACCAGCGTAAATTTTGCCTTTCATCACCTACAAAAAATAGGTGGATGCTTGAAAAAAAAACCATCAGAACACGTTGGCATCTTCCAGAGTTTGTATTATATCTGACCAAAAAAACCTGAATCTCAGGTGGAACAAGGGCAGAATATCCACTCGTATATCCAGTCTTCCAGCACAACAGTTGAAATGCATAAGGAGAAGGCAATCGAAACTTACGATGACGGGATTCGCAGGAAATCGGGCGGCCAAATCGTCACAAGGATCTAAACCAAAGCCGTTTTGTGAAATCGCAGACAAATCCTTGGAAAATCCTTCTAAAAGTTTCAAATTCCTACGGATCTTCTCCCTATCCTTCTTCATACCACATCTAGGAACATCATAATAATACCGCAAGTGTTCCTCATCGCTAAATCGAGAAACCATACGCAGACCTAACCGTCCCGATTTAAACGAAACTCGACGATTTCGGCGACTCCCGAGATCGAGCATCGGCGAGCTAGAAGAGTAGGGGACTTGCCGATTAACGACGCCGCAGACGTCCGCAGAATTAGGTTTGGCGTGGAAGCACGGGATTTGTCGGCAGACAACGCCGGAGAATTCCATGGATTTCGTAGCTCAAGAGACGCCGAGAAACCTTCAAAACGAATCTTGATATCTTCGTGCGTCTTCTGTCGACCTGTAGTCCCGTCAAAATTTGGAGGACGAGTCTTTGTTTCGAACCAAAATGAGCTTTTTATTCTACAATTATAGTTCGATCCTCGAGACTAGATTCGAAAATTTAAATTACTCAATTAATGAAAATTTAAATTACATTAAAATTCGCAAAATTCAATGATATAACTAGATATCATTAAAAATCACTTATTGTTTTAATCGTAAATAATAAAAATAAAAATAATTAGAGATGCATCTAATGATAATTACTAATTGCACCTTAATTGAACAAACAATATTTGATAAATTAGTACTTTTAATAAAAAAAATAAAATAAAAACCTTTTTATTCTAACATATCTAGGGCTGGGCAACGCGAACCGGACCTTAAGGTCTGGTCCGAAACTATAAGGTCCGGGCCAGGTACGAGTAGAGTAACAGGTAAAATATGGATTTCGGGTTCGGGTAAACGGGTAGGGAGTCCAGGTACCGGGTATTGTAAAAATACCTGATACCAGTATTTAATACTCGTAGCCCAGCCCAGCCCAGCCCAGCCCTCCAAGAATCAATTTTACGATTTTTTCAATGATATTCTGTTTTTTTCCATCAAAACCCAAAAATACTCGGATCTTACCCGGAATACCTGGATCCAGGTAAGCAACATTTCAGAAAAATTTAAATTTTGGGTAGACCCAAAAATACCCGGATCCTACCCGGAATACCAAGATCCGGGTATTTTTCCATTTTTTCGGGAGGTCTGGGTTTCGGGTACTGCTTTCATACCTGATACCCGAACGGACCGTGTATTTTTTTTAAAAAATATTTGGCTCGTTAACTGTTTGCCCACCCGTAAACATATCAATTAGTGTTATGATATATATTAAATTATTATTTATATTTTAATAAATGAATTAAATTAGTAGAGATTAGATAGCACAACATAACATGGCTTCTAAGTAAAGCTGGCATTTGAGTAATATGCAATAAAAGGGGCAATTTGATATTTACACTTATCAATTCTCCAATCAATGATAGTTCGGTATCCCATTTCATGTCAACTTTTTAATGACCATCTTCTTTTACCATGATAAAATACAAATTTAACATGTGAAATAATAGTTGTTCTAATTAACATAGTAAATTTTAAATCATTATTACTTATATTTATTTTATAAATAATTATTTAACAAAAACAAAGAGTGATTATGGATTTTTGTATCTAGTTAACTCATATGAAAAAAAGATAATATTATATTTATTTTCTTACGGTACCTTATTGTATATGAGATGTTTAAATGTCATTGATCTAGTTAAAGTACATATATTGTAATTTAATTGTAACACATTAAATGTATTTTAACTTAACATATACAATAATGTAGGGCAAAAAAGTAAATCTCACGTTACTAAAAAAACATCACCTCTTTATTAACTCTAAAAATCTTACATGTATTCCAATGTCCAATAATTTGTAAAACAATCCTACAAGTACATGCAGATATGCCTAAGATTATCTTCCTTTTTGTACATGCACTAATGTGTAAAATATCGACCGGTAAGCGGTACACAACAAACAAAATAAATATTAATTTTATTTTTATTATATTAATTGAAAACATCAATATATACAATAAGAGAATACAATAAAGAACTAAACTTTGCCGTACTAGACCGATCTAATATTTTCAATCCAAGCTTACATTTCTTAAATGCATTGGATCCAAATTAGGAATATCATTTTCCTTCATTTTAGTTTTCACAGCAATTATTTGACTGGACAACTGTGACCCAAATTTGTTATCTTGTAGAATGAAATCCAAAAAACATTCAATTTCTTCTTAAAAAGAAGATAAAAAAAGGCAATCTCTGAACACAACGGACTAATTTGTACCTTCTTCTTCTAGCCCATAATGAAACCGTTCACCAAATGCTACCTACAAATTAATGGGAACTGATTACCTTAGCATTTGATGAATCAACAATCTAAAAACAATGCTCAGAGTGCAGGCAGACACTAACACTTTGCTCGGGGTCACCGAGGAAGATTTGAATTTATAATTGAAAAGATTTGAACTACCGCTCGTGGTTGCCGATCTGGGAGCGTCCAATATGAGACAGCCGTGACGATGATGATATAAGAGGCACCTCTTCATCAATGTTAACATCACCGGCTGAACCGAGTCCTCCACCGACGCTATCACCGCTGTTATTGGGAACGAAAATATCTGAGGGCTTCTTCTCCAGCTTCCAGTCCTACATTCCACATCAAAAGTTTTCAAATTGCATAATTTGCAGTTACAAAGTGCACGAATTACATAATTGTTTTCATTTATCACAAACGCTTATCCATATTCCAAATAATTATCCATGGATAAGATGAACGGTTCAAACGACAAGGAGCAACTTTTCAAAGAAGAACAGTTTACTGACCACATGGTTGAATGGGGTGGCAAACCGAAGATATAGTATCAATGGATATAATATGCAGAATAGATACAATAGACACAACAACAATATATATCTAGTATTCCCTGAGTCACTGCTAAAGGCAAGCAAATGGGAATCCACTTAAAACAAGTCTCTTGCTACCGTAGTTAACGAACGAGCGGACAAATGAAAGAGCGAGAGTTGATGGATGTACAAATTGGACCCATTAGTCCTTGTTAAATGGAAGAACCGATCAGCCTATGAGGCAACATGAGAAAGATTCGACTATTCTAGACACAAGATCAGTTCCCCCATTTCACCTGGAGAACAAGGATGTCTCCGGTGAAGGCAAAAAGGCCAGCGATTAGGCTCACTTATGCAAGGAGATTCAAACCTACGGCTCTCGGCTAATAACAGGAAGCAACAGCTGGAAGAGAACTAAATAACTGAGTACTCATTCTAAAAGTACTTAAAACCTCTTAGAAGACTCCCAACCTTGTTTGTATAAAGAAAGATAGAAACTAGCTGTGAGTCGTGCATAACATTGTAGAATATGAATAAGAAGATTAAAGAGGTATTGGAGAGATATATTTTCTTCCAACAAGTTCATTCCAGAGATACTACTTAAGTTATCAAATTAGATTTACACTAACCTTCGTGATTCTCTCAGGTAGGCTTTCAACTGAAAGTTGAGAAGCACGAACATCCTTGACCTTCAAGTAATTATATATGACAACGCCACATAATGCTACAGATAGAAATAGACATAGTTAAGCGTTTTAAAGAGACAGAAAATAATTGATGGAAGACTTACTTTTTTATAAAAAAAAAAAACAAATAGAAATCCACTTTTGCTAGAGACGAAAGGTACCAATTGCATAGCCAATTATATTGAGCCCTGTTATTGTCGACTCGGGAAATATAACTGTTGAAAGCGCTATAAGTATCCAGTCTTTTAAAACACCAGCCACTCTGACAGTAACTGCCCCAGTTCTTCCAATCACTAAGAAAATGGAGAAGTTCAAAGCCAAAGCACAAAGAGCATTAGAAAAAAAGATCCAGAAGTTGAACTGAATCTGGGGAATTTCCATGGCAGGCTTCTCCAGCAAATACCAAGGGACGAACAGAAACATAAAACTGCAGAAAACAGAGCAGAAGTTAGGAGCTACGAAAACTAAACAGAAATTAGTCTATATTAAGTGAATGTCAATATCTTCAAAAAACAATATTGCTTATTCACATAAAAAAGTAAAGCATTATGATACCGATTTCGGACAAGCATAAAAAGACTCCATCGAAGAAAAACGATCAAAAGAACACACAAATGAAAAATAACGCCACATATTTGATGTTTGGCACACTTTTTCAACCGGAATTGCTACTATAGAACTTACTCAATTCGAGACTTTACCACTTTTGAACCAAATATTTTCCCTATCATCGTTGTTTTTATGAGTAATTCACAATGCATACCTGCATGGTGCAATATAATATAAGCTGGTGATTGGATTTAGAGTCAAGTGCTTTTTCTGTAAAAGGACTTGTGTCAGGACTAGCCTTAAAGCTTCTGCAAAAATTCCCGTAACCTGATAAACTGTACCAACTACATTGAAATGTATCTCCCCGTATGATGAAACCCCTACTCCAACGCTGACCAGCACCATGTTCCAGAACACATCACACCTTGGCTTGTCAGTACCACATATAATGGCGATTATAAATGTTGCTACCGGCACTGAAATAATCAAGTTTAGATTCAGATATAAGAAGGCATCATTGAAGATCATAATCATGCAAGGCATTAAAAACAAATTCAGTTTATTTGGACTAAAGATTTGCCATACTTAAAGCTTTGAGCATTTGGATGAACGCCACAGAAATGTGCAAATAAGCTGTGTTACCAAACCTGTTCGAGAAAGATGAAAATAAATCAAAAGAGATCCAAAAAAACACTGTGACTAGCACCAACAACCAAATTTTCCAAGGCCAACAGTAGCAGCACTTCTTTATACCAAAAATTGAAGGGAAAAAACATCTACCAACAATTAATTCAATGAAAATGATCTGAAGTTGTAGAAGACCACATCCTATTATTCAAGACTCAATCACTAAACAATCATTAAATACAGCTTTCACATCTGAAGCAGCCAATGCAAAGGCTACTACACTGGAAATTCAAAAACACCATTAAACCATCAATATGAAAACACTTTTATCCATGTGCAAATTTCTTGCCAAAAAATTGCTGAAAAAATCATATTTTGCGTATATTCCAAAACCTTAAAATGAGATTTCATCAGGTTACTTAGTCATCAAGGACACATTTGACCACAAAAATTACAAAATTGGAAACTAAAGAATGGATTAAAAATATAAATTGAGAAAAAATGCTATCAATTTGCTGTCAATACCTTTTATAATCAAAAGGTGATCGACTTCTATTTATTTCAACTACAAACCCATCCAAATGGTTCCATTCTATTAACAAATAATTTAACAACAGAATTAAATTCATCATGTGCATGAAAGAATCAAATTTCAATTTCGTATCTTACCAAAGACTTGATGCGAAGAATGCACCTATTGGTATCACACATGTTACATATCTGCCCGTCACAAAAAGAAAAGACAATCACTTGGAGAAGAAAAATGCCTCAATGGAGGAGGTTTTCTCGTTTTATTATTCCCTCTTTTATGCAACTTACATTTCAAAGGTCATTTTGACTGGAGATACAACCTGCATGTTAATAAATTCAATCTTTATATTGTGAACAACTGGATATCAACAGAGGAAAAGAGATTGAGAAGACAAATACATGAGCTAATCATAGATCAAAAATCGTAACTGAGTCTCTCTTTAAGTTAGTAGGTCAACTATACCCAAGTATTGACAGAGTCCCAAGCATAATACTTATCAGTTTATAAAAGTTAAATCGAGTAATAGTAAACTGAATGCAGGACAAAGAAGTTTGAAAGAAACTTATTTCCATTCTGAGATCAACATAGGGTCAAAAAGGTGCAAGCACGGATAATAGAACAACAACCAAATAATATCACACATTAAATGACACTTTCATAGAACAATATGAGAATATTCACAACTCAGAGATCCAAGTAAAACAAGAAAAGTAGCCGACTGTCAATAATAATATTGACAGAATTTTAAAAGATGATATTTTGGCAAGTAAGGTCACAGCTGCAGTTGATTTAAAAACGAAGCCATACCTTGAAAACTCGAACTAAAAAAAATGCAACAGCTCCAGAAAATCCCATATGAATCATTGTAAGTGTAATAGGAAGAGGAAAATTGAAGTATTTGGGAGAGAGCACCCACTGCAACATAAAATAGAACAATACAACAATAAAATAAGTAAGAAACTACTACAAATATGGATACATCATCTTCTTAAAGAAAACTATGCCTCCTTGCATTAATTTTAACAAGTGAAAGACATAATAAGTTTAGGAAGCAAAACCTTGTTGTACAGTATTACTCCCGATGAAAGCACTATGTAGACCAACAGATACAAATAGGTAAGCACAAGAGGTTTGCTAATCATTTTCGCCAGTTAGTTTTCAAAGAATGAATGTAAAAACAAAAATTGCAGTCCTCTAAACAATATCTCTGATATTCTGCCTCAATACTGAGACATGATAATTCCAATAATGGAGCTTTGCAGTTACACTATTAAAACCGCGCTGTCAATTTCCAAGTTGGCAATGAGTTTCTGCACTGGAAATGCCTCTAATTGCTGCAACAATTTAGAACTTAGTATAATCAAAACCTGGAAAGGAACGCATAAAAAGACTAAAAATTAATGATGCTAAAGTATAATGAGAAAAAAAAAATCTAATATCATCAAAATGGCTTAAAAAATATGCACATCACACATACAGATGGGCAGCAAGTTTTAATCTGATACAAAAGTTTTGAATATGATTAGTCCTATCTAACAAGAGTCAGCAAAACCAATCCGATCATAACTAAAAAGTAAGAAACCGTAGGCAAAGACTGATTTCTCTTCTGCTTTTAAGTGCAAACAACTCAAAATTTTTGTCGTTAGAAAATCAGAATAGCTGTTAAGAAATAGTTTGGCATCTAATATTAAAGTATTATAAATTAATCTCCAACACCATTCGTTTTCAAGGTGAAAAACATTTCACCAGCACCAATGTATGAAGGTACTGGATTCGATCCAAATAAAGAGATAAGAAGAATCAATGAAGGCAGTGAAAGCTATCTAAAAAGGTTCGATCTGATCGGAAGCCAATAATCTTCCTTCAAGAACACAAATTTACCGGGATATTAATCAAATTAGAAAATTAATTGAAAACGAAGTGAACCTCACCGAACACGAAAGTCTTCTGGTTCACGAACAGGAAGCGCAAAAATCCAGTGGAGAAATATGCAAATCAGGAAAGAGCAACAAATCTACGAGTATGAGTGAGAATGCGATGCTGAAATGCAAAACAACTCTTAGATACAGGAGCGTCGGATACAAATAAACTGAATAGGCGAAGTCAAGCAACCGAAAATGAAAAAAATCATAAAAAAGATTAAAATCTCGCAATGCTTTGACACAACAAGCAATTGCGTTGGAAGAAAAAAAAAATTCAAGCTAGCATTGGAAAATGTAAAGGACGAAGCACTCACGAACCACTGGTATGAAAAGGAGGACGTCGATGAAACAGGAGGCTTCGTCTTCTCCTGTCCTCAGTCGCACACGGCACTGGTTTCTCCAGGCTCCGTCGGTTGGGACTCCAAAAAGTAAATCGGAGAGGAGCTTGATTCTTGAAATTACTAATTTATAGTCACCGACGGCCTAGAAGCACTAGGTGGTTTCTGTCGTTCAAACAAATCTAACCATGTCTCCTGATGACGTCAGACTATATCCAACGGTTCAAATCCGGGCAATACTTTTACGACGTCGTATCGTGAGGTACAAAAAAAGTAAGAATCTTCTTCCTAGTTCTACTGTGTGATTCTTTCTTGCCTCGTGGAAAACATTTTGAGACATGTTCTTTCTTGCTTAAAGTGACCTTGTTGCGACCTGTCCTAATAAAACAATGACAACCATATAAATTATTGATGGTAATGATTTAACTCATACTAGAATGTAGACAATTTTACATTATTCGACATAGTAAAATTTATATTCTATGTTAGTAGAGTTTTTCTCTAAATTCAATCAATGTATTTTGAAATATAAATCTAAGAACAAATATGAAAATGTTACGTTAGGAGAATCGAAAGGATGTTACAGAATGGTACTGAATGTTTGTCTCTACCGGACGCGTGCCAACGGAAACGTCAAATCCTCTTTAAGTGGGTGCATTGTGGTAACCTATCATGTGAAGAAAAAATGACATAATATGTTGTTGATTGTGAGAACTCAGTTTATATCAGTCGATGTGAGCATTGTTTGAAAGAGTAAAATTTGTATTTTATCCAATACGTTTGAGCTATAAATCCAAAAATAAATGTATATAGAATTCAATTTAAATCGGATAATATCGTACAAAAAGTATTAAAGAACGTATAGATTGCTAATTCTAATTAAGAGTTGGGTAAAAAATGCCGATAATTTTACCTCATACATTTTTATCTACTACAACTCTTTTTATATGAATTTAAAAAATAATTACTTACAAATTTTAACCTAGTACAATATTTTAATGAACTATCACTAATTAATTGAAATTTTCTATTATGAAAAGGTAAAAGTTCGAGTAAAGATAAGGATATTCTAATGCCTAAAAAGTCTCGTGGCCGAAGAAAAAGGAAAATGCATTGATTCAACTCAACAGACTCCGACAGCGGCGGCAGGGAGGTCCGGTTGATTTGCTGACGGCGGCGGCAGGGAGCAGAGGTCACCCAAGAACTGCCCTGCAACACTGCAACCGGTGTCTGTGGGTGGCCGGTCGAGGGGCATTGATTGAGATTGAGAAGCTGGAAATTACACTACTATTTTAAGAATTTTCAAAACCATATCATATAATACCCATTCAACCTTCCAATCTCACGTTACATGATAAAATTAAGATTAAAAAGTCGTGAATTCGCATCGATACACTTCCGTTTAATAATCTAAACAAGCAAATCTCCGAAAGACGATAGAAATCTCACTACAGCCTTTACAAAGCCTCCGAGTTCGTAGAAACTCGGCGAAGATCAACCATACAAGACAAATTATACACGAAACTCTCAACTTACCTTCTGCACATATCTCGGCCGCAGGATTAGCCAGAGACATCCTTTGGACGTCTAGATGGAGGAGCGGGACGGGTGTTCAACAAAGGCTCGAGCGCTTTCACGACAATGTTCATACTCGGCCGGAGATGAGATTCGTATTGCACGCACAAAGCAGCCACAGAAGCAAACTGAAACTCAACAAAACATTTAATTTAAGACAAAAACGAGACATCGAACGAGACGAAACCAAAAATATCACCTTGGCAACAGACTTTGGAGGGTAATTCTCCCCAAGCCGAGCATCGACGCAATGCTTAACCTTATCTTCAACCAGCTTCGGAGTCGCCTGAAGGAACTCGACGATCAGATAATCGATCCACAACCATAGAAGTGAAATTAAGACAATCGAAGTACCCATGTAACTAGGCTTTGTTGCCCGCGAGGAAGTGTATGATCGATGGGCTTACGGCCAGTCAAGAGTTCGAGAAGAATAACGCCGAAGCTATAAACATCGCTTTTCGTGCTTAGTTGTCCAGTCATTGCATATCTGACATTCAATTTGAATATGATTTGAAATGTCTAAGAATGATAAAATTATCCCAACATATGATTTGAAATCATTGAATTATCGTCCTATGTGAGGAGCTTACTCAGGTGCGTGATAACCAAAAGTCCCGAGGACACGAGTCGAGTGGAGTCGGGCTGCATTATCCGGAGCTTGATTCGACAGATCAAAATCAGCAATCTTAGCTTCATCGTCGTCAAAAACAAGAATATTACTCGACTTAATATCACGATGAATTATTTGAGGCTGCGCCCGCTCGTGCAGGTATTCTAATCCTTTTGCAGCTCCTAACGCAATTTTCACTCTTCGAATCCACATCAGAACCGGGCCAGGTTGCGATCCTTTGACTCCTTTCTTTCCTATTTCATGAAAAAAAAAAACAACAACGGTTAACTGTAAAAATAAATTTAAGAGTAATATTAAGTTTACTTTTTTACTATACATTTTTATTATATATATTGACGTGTCGGGCCGTGATTGGTCTAATTAACGTGCATTTAATGTATTACAGTTAAAATAACTATTTATACTATTTATTGCATCAATCAGAGCTCGACACGTCAATGTGTATAATAAGAATATATGCAAAGAAGTTAAACATGACATTACCCTAAATTCAAATTATCATAAAAAACCGAGCTATTCACCATGCAGAATATCGTGAAGAGACCCATGCGAAGCATACTCGTAAGCAAGGGCGCGGATTGGCCCGCCATTGCAATAGCCAACGAGCTTTACAACATTTTCATTTTCTAGCCTCGACACCATGGACACCTGGAAGTTTATCATAATATACACATCACACATTAATTAGTTGCCTAACAGATAGTGGATTCTCATATTTTCGAACCTGAGCTAGAAATTCTTGTTCGGGTTGCCTGCTAGACTCTAGTTTTTTTATGGCTGCAGTCTGCCCGCTTTTAAGAACTCCCAAATATATGCTTCCGTACGATCCCTCGCCGATCACAGACTTGTCGCTAAAATTATCAGTAATGGCTTTCAATTCTTCGACTGGAATCGCTGGTATCAAAATAGGTAGCACATTTACAGTCTGTATATTTGGACCTGTTGCTCTGGGGAAATACCCGCCATTGTTGCCTGCAAGATTGCACGTTTTACTTCAGTTGGCCGATTTAATCATAGGTCGTAGAGAAATATTCGACGAATATGTAGAGTCTGATTATTCCTTTCGTACAGAGCTGATTCTAATGTTCTTTTTTTCTGTGCATAGAGAATTTTGCAGCTGCAAATCAATACCTCTTGCTCTAGAATCAATTACGAGAGATCTCTCTCAAACTAGGGGTTCGACCCGTTGGTTCGGATCGGGTTTTATAAAATTAGGTCCAATCCAAATCCAACCTAAAATTCCAAATAAGTTTTGGTTCAGTTTAGTAAAATTAAAAACCGAGGGTTCTCAACAAAAATCAACTAAAATTTAATTATTTCTACGTAAATTTTGGATTTGATCAATTAAACGACTTGATCTGATAGGCGAGCTCCTGTGAAACTGAATCTGCACTCAATCTGATCGTATATTATATCTAAACTAAATCCAACTCAATTGAGTTGGTTTCGATTTTGGTTCGCATCGATTTTTTTAAACTAAAAACAGATCAGATCCGACCCAAATGGTCAGCTTGGGTCGGTTTGGCAGACTGATCTAATCTGATTGACACCCTAGTCAAGACTGGCTTTTTGAGAGACTATAAAGAACCAGGATTAACTACTACGACAATGAAATGTCAATAGGATGAAAGTCGATTCATAACAAAAATGTGTAAAAATCTGTCTATATTTCAAAGTAAGTTGGAATCCAGATAAACCGTAACCAAAACAAAGTAAGTTATATGCATACGTGCTCTAAACTAAGAGAAGGTTTTTTATCTTTATGGCAGCTGCAGTGATTTTGAGTAACTCTAACACATGACCGAAAAGAAGCCTATAATTGTACCTTGAACAAGAAATTTTGGTCATATACCTGCAGTATTATTTGCCATGAACAGTCCGTTATCAGAGGCTCTACGGGCATCGTCTCCTCCAAAACAACTAAAGCAATTCATGGTAGCTGATTCTGCAAATGAACACAGATAGTTGATAATCCAATACCCTGAATATGAAAAACTGAAGTAAATTACATTTCTGAAATCGAATCCAATCAAGTTCTTCGACATTAACACAGTTTCTGAAGTTCAGAAAAATATACAGGATCATAAACAGCACGATTTACCCAAATTGCAAACTGAAAAGGAGGAAATCCGAATACGGGTACTAGAATAGTCCCGCAGTAATTGAATCTCGATGATTATTTATGGGATATCTTCGATTCCAGGAGCAAAAACTAAAGGGGGCAACAACTGCACTAAGCTTCAATCCAGAGTTAAGAAAAAAAAAAGATTTCTACCCACCCAAAATTCCTTTCCGATTTGCTGTGCGCTAAAAGTTCTTCTTGTTGCAGTAGAATAAACACGATAAACGCAGCGATCGTCTTCCGAAAACGCAGAGAGACAAAGTGGAAAGCAAGAAAGTGGGTAAAAAATCAGCACATGCCAGCCTCGCCCTTTGAAAGTCTTGGTCGTCGGTAACGAAAACCCTTTCAACAGAAGCGGTCGAATATGGAAATTTCGTAATTCCAACGCGGACCCCTTTTTCCAAAATATCAAAAACCTCCTTTTTCACCCAGATTCCGGGAGTGGAGGATGAACGAGGGAAGGCAGGGGAAACGGGCACAAGGGTCGGAGCTTAGGAGAAACACAGAGAGAGTGGTGGAAAGAGACGCGAAAAGGGGTGGAAATTCATCTCAGAACTGTGGGTTGGTTTGGTTTTTGGTGAGTGCTGAGTGGGCCAAGTCTTGTCCTTCTCTCCCTCTTTCGCTTTCCGATTGCTTTGCTGGAAATGGTCTGCATTTATTCTCCCCTCCCTCGCTTTACATAGCCTTTTTGAGCACCAAGAAGAGAGTCGAGGCCTGCTTTCCACGCTGTTTCGTACATCCTANAACAAGGGAAGGCAGGGGAAACGGGCAAAAGGGTCGGAGCTTAGGAGAAACACAGAGAGAGTGGTGGAAAGAGACGCGAAAAGGGGTGGAAATTCATCTCAGAAACTGTGGGTTGGTTTGGTTTTTGGTGAGTGCTGAGTGGGCCAAGTCTTGTCCTTCTCTCCCTCTTTCGCTTTCCGATTGCTTTGCTGGAAATGGTCTGCATTTATTCTCCCCTCCCTCGCTTTACATAGCCTTTTTGAGCACCAAGAAGAGAGTCGAGGCCTGCTTTCCACGCTGTTTCGTACATCCTAGTTTGTATTTTCGTTCGAACTTCGTTGTTTCTCTAATCCACACGCGCATGCCAGTGGATAGATTACAGATATCTTGCTGCTATTTATCCTCTGATTTGATTTTTATTAATTAAAAATAAACTACAGAACCGTGGGTGGGCTTCTTAGCCCAGTCTTCAACGTCTGCACACGTTGTGTTGGGTTGGTAAGAAACCAAAATAAATACTTAAATCCTATTGTTTTTTTCAAAAAACAAGCTTATTTGTGATTAGAAGAGGGGGGCATTCGACATTTCCAATAAATTAATTGCTTATTATCTTATGGATTTTTGTTTGTTTTTAATGCTCCAATTATCAACAGTTATTAAAAATATGTCCATCGAACGGAATACTAGTTTCGAAGACGTTGTAGAGATAAAAAGTTCATTTGTTTCTTACAAAGTGCAAATTTTGTCAACGTACGAGAGAAGGGTTACTCATGGAACACGGATCGTATTCTTAAATTATGAAACCATGGGCACCTATTTGGTTCGGGTGGAACTAGATTGAACAAGACTGTATCCACCCAGCTTGAAATGAACATCATCAATCTACAAACGACGATGAAAAGCTTTTTACCACCATATTAAGACATCCTTGTCATTAGATATTCACATATTGTCGTATTCTTTAATGATTTAATCTCTCAAAGATTGTGTATTTATAATTGCCATTATTGGTTGATAATTGACCATCGATACAAGATTGAATTAATAAATCGTATAATTGTCAAAAATTTACGAAATTTTACAGAATATTTTCTTACAATATTCTAAATGTGTAATAAATTTCAAGCATATGAATCAACCTACTGTGAACAAGGTTTAAAATCAGGTTTTATTTTTTCACAAGGACTTATTTCTAAAAATATTGTCATTTCAAAACATTATTTATTCAAGTTGTCAAGCGTAAATTCATTTAAAAATCATTTGCACAAATTATTCTCACAATTTGGCAATTTCTAAAATTGCCATATTGATGGGAAGTTCTGAATATTAAAATCAAATATAGCACATCTCTATATTTGATTTGCAAGAAAAACTACATCAAAGAACAATTAGAGTAAGTTGGTTCAACCTTTCCAACAAAAAAGAACTACAATCTAAGTTCCCGACACCAAGTGCAGCATCGATTGGTACAATCTAAGTTAACTCAACCTTTCCCGACGAAAAAAGAACTAAAATCTAAGTTCCCGTCACCAAGTGCAATTATGTAACGAAATCTACTTCTCAATATGACAGTAATGCCAGATGGACCGGTTCGGTGAGACCTGAATGAAGTATTTTTTTTTATATCGTTAGTAAGCAGAGAGGATAATAAAACAATGAATGAAAGAAATACAACTTGTAAGATGTACCTTTTTTCCTTTCTTTCCAAATGTAAAGCAAGGCCTAACAACAGATTCTCAAGTAGCCGTCCTCTGTTCCGACGACAAACAACCTCGAGTAGGGTAATATGTTTACACACGTTAACACCGAAAGATTTCTTGTGCCTTGATCTGCAATATAGAGTTTTCTAGGTACAACTCGATAGTACCCTTCCTGTGACATGGAAATCACATTCTTACATGTCGATCGCAAGAACAAAAACCAAAAAATTATACGATTGTGCGAGAAATTTGTTAGGAATCGAGACAGTTGAGAATAAAATAGACAAATATAAAGATTAACACAAACAATTATATATTTAAAAACACATAAAGTACAACAATTTAGCAAAAAATTGAGGGTTTGTCATCCCTCTCTGTCAGAGATTCGAAAATTTGTCATTTTTCTTATTTTTTCCGTCCCATTCAATTCCTATATTATTATATTTATAATTCCCTAACTTACATTAACTTCTACTAATTCCTATCAACTTTTAATACCTTACAAACACATTTATAATTATTAACATACCCTTACAATTATTTTTATAAAAAAATTATCAGTATTGACAAACGGCGCTCATCCTTCAGATTGGAAGTTTTTTTTGTTTAAGAAAATTTCTGGCATCCATTTTAAGTAAAGTGGCAGCTATACAGAATAGTTCTCCGATCGAGCAGGAAATCATGGTAAGGATCTGCATACCTCGCTGGCGTGTTTCGACAAAGAGGTAACTCCAATCTTATTTCTGGAAATGGAGATAACATCTTGGCCCCACATGGAGAAACCAGAAATGCCATCGCTGTGACCTTTATATACAATTGGCTCCGATGGCAAATTCCTGCAGGTGAACAGGATGAGATGGCCACACGAGAAAGGCCTTCAAAGCATCAACATTTGTACTAGGAACATAGTAGATTAATAAGAAACTAGTCAGAGTNATGTTTAGTGTTAGATTAATAAGAAACTAGTCAGAGTTTAGCCGTAAGATACTACCAACTATAGATTGTACAAGTCAACCAACTATGCAAAATTAAAAATAATTTGATGCAGAACAGTGATCATGGCCTTCTAGTGTCTTGCTTCGATTCCATTTAATCTGTCCTCTAGGTTTTCTAATCTTCACAAATTACAATGTCTTCTGGAAGTTTCTGAAACTTTTTCCATCAGTTCTTCTCATGATCTGAGATACAACATTCTTATCACCTAGTGTGAGGTCCAGATACCACACAGAATAGGGTGGTCCATGCTAAAAAACGTAATGGATAAAAAAACAAAAAGAATAAATAAATACTAAACAAAGAAATCTGCAATTACCTTCGCAGGTCCCAGACTCGTAATGTCTTGTCAAGAGAGCTTGAAACGAGCAAGTAGTCTTCAGGGGTAGCTAACTGCACATTGAAAATGACAATCAAACTCAAGTTTGAAATTAAGCATGCTTTCTTCAGCCATTTACAAA
>QAOC01000089.1:9393-94753 GCA_003255005.1 Begonia fuchsioides
GAATCGATTCTTCTGAATTTTCACAACAGACGATGATCGAAACTTTTGTGCCAATTGCAGGTGTTGAATTTGATCCTCAGACTTGCATGGCTGCAGACCGTCCTCCATACATCTCTCGGACACGTTGATTTTAGAGTCGCCGCCCTATTTTTTGCCGCCCTAGAAGTAATTCGAAGAGGGCTGTGGAATTTTTTCAGGTAAATGGATAGAATTCTTCATCTTTGTCAGAAAAAAAAAATCATTCTTTTTTGTGCTCACCTAAGCAGCTAGAATCTGTTCCAACTGGGCAGGTTGGAGAATGAGCATCTGAATAATGCAGGCAAGTTTAGAGCAGTGAAGACAGTGCCTCTTCCATTTCATGAAGTTGAAGAAGATTGAAATTCCATTTTTCTGCCCCCATATGATACCAAACAAACCTTATACTTCACAAAAACAATTGTCAAGCATTGTTGGTTCGGTGGAATTTATGAACACTTTTCATACATGTATATGAAAATTTGGCAAATTGATTCAAGCCAAACCATTTCCTCTCTGACCTTGATCAATCCAATGTAACTTGATGCATTTTACAAAAATTCCCTGCGAGTTGAGTTCACTAAACGGATTCAGAACAGTCAAATATAATCTTACATTTGGATTACAGCTCACAAACAGAACATCATATGGAAAAGATTATGCATTTTGTTCACGAGTTTGGCCGATGAGGGAGCAACTGGGAGGCACGAGGGAGTGGTTGGAGGAGAGCCCTCTTCTTTCTCTTTCTTTCTCCTCCTCCGCTGGAAAAATTGCTGCATCGCATCTGCACAATCTTCGGATAGTATTCCTCGACGAACTTTCATATTTGGGTGGAACGGATGGACCGGCGGGGCTGGTTTGTCTGCCGCTTCGGACCCATTTACTTCTCCTCCGCCGGAAAAAAGCCTGCAGCGTAGATGAACAAATCAAAGTCGAATCCTCAACAAGAGCCTTAACCAATTTTACAGCTCTAGGCACTCTAAATGACTGCCCCACGAGACGTTATCAACCAAACATACTCTACAACTATTTTGCAGATGATACCAACCTATAAGGCTATAAATTTGCAATAAAAAACTGAGCTATAAAGGAAAAGTTATATGGAAGCTTTAACTTTCCGGGTTTTGCATCACTACAAGGAATGCATCATGTTGCCCATGTAATTAGGATTATCTAGACTAATATTAGTTATATATATTAAGCATATTTTAGGTATTAGTTACTTTTTTATAAATATGAGTCTTTAGATTGTGATAGACTAACTTTGAATATTATTCTGAAATGAAATTCTCCTTAATCAAGAGTCTCTTACGGGTAATAACTCGTGGTGTTCATCAGAACAGCTATCATCAGACTGTAAAGTTTATTTTCCACTTGGACGATTATCAAAAAGCCATATAACGGAGGAGTTCCAACAAGCTTTCAACCCCAGCACATGTGAGTTGGAATCCCGATTACAATCTAATGCTCCTCGATACTCCATTGAGGAGCTCACACAACAAATAAGAAAGAAAACTACACAGCAAACAGAAAGAAAAACATATTAGATTTTATGTTTTCCAAGTTCAAAAAGGAGAAACTGAATAGAATGTACTTTACAGGTACCATTGTATTACGAATCAATATTAATGGGGATCAAGAAGGGATGCCGCAAATGGCCGACAGACCAATCAATCAGCAGAAGGGAACTGTCGCAGGGTTCAGAAGACGGCCCAGATGCCCGAAGTTGCACATGAATGGTGCCAACTATGGGATCAAATCTAACTTCTTGATGAGCATGGGCAATGGGCAAAATTGATGAGGGGTTTTCCGGAGGGTCCTTCGAGGCATATCACCTTCCAAACTGAGAGGCTTACCATTCCTAACATCGACCTTTCAACCCCACGTCCCTTTAAGGCCATCAACAGACCGTGAGACATCATTGCTTCCTGTGCTACCACTCGAATATCATTGTCGGAGTGGTTTTTCATCGCTCTGTGGTAACCGAAATGGCTTCTCGCCAGACCGTGGAGTCGAGCACGTTTTGTGCTCACTAAGCATCCTGCACTTCAGCCTCAGCACTCTGCCAATTCAAGGTCATCAGAAAATTATGCTTGTCTTGAGATTGGCAACAAGGATTGGTTGGGTGTGAGATTTTGTTCCATCTTGACATCAATGTTGGCGCATACGCAACATAGAGAAAGAGGGTGAATGGTTATTGTACCCTAAATTTTCAAATTGAATTTCGTGTGAACTGGGATTGACGATGGATGTGTTGAGTTATAAATAAAATCAAATCTCTCGGTTGATGAGATTTTATCCCTTAGTATATGGGATAAGATCCCTTAATATGTAGAATGAGATTCTATCCCTTTATACATTGCATTAGATCTCTTAACATATGGGATTGCATCTCTTAATATATGGGATTACATCTCTTAATATATGGGATTAGGATTATAGCTAGCCTAATATATATAGGCCTAGGGTGTTAATCAGTTTCTAAGTATTTTTCAAAAAAGAATATTTTTCTTCACATGGTATCAGAGCCGCATTAAGGATCTCTACGACCTTCATTGCCGAAATTTCTGTCGTCTTTTGCTTCCAAAGTATTTCCATCAGACCTTCATTGCCAAGGATCTTATCATACCTTTAGTGTTATCTATCTCTATTCGTTGTCAACATTTGACACTGTTGTTTCTAGCAAGTTCAACTCATCCAACAATTCCAATTATACGCAAAAAACGGACAATTTTCAAAATATTCGAGCATCAAATAGGCTCAATGGGAGAAATCATCTCAAATGGTCTCAACTTTCTAGGACCTATCTCAAAAGGTAAAGCAAGACTTAATCACCTTCTTGGAACCGGACCACCGAAGAATGACCCAGCGTTTGAAGCATGGGATGAAAAAGACTCATGATAATGTCTTGGTTATGGGAATCCATAGACTCTACAATTAGTGATACATTTATGTTCTTTGCTGCAGCAAAGAAAATTTGGGACTATTTTCGTCGCACATATTCAAAGGCTCGTGATGCTGCTCAAGTGTACGAGATGAAGATTAAGGTCGCGGCCTCGAACCAAGGAGACAAGTCTGTCATAGATTATGCACATTTGCTGCAAGATTTGTGGCAATAACTAGATCATTACAGAGTTTTTGAGATGAAATGTCCTGAAGATGCTGCCACATTGAAGAACTTCATTGAAAAAGATCGTGTATATGATTTTTTGCTGGACTAAACCTTGAATTTGATCAAGTCAAGATGGACAATTTCGCTAATTCGACCATAAGAAAGTCGAAGGGGTATTATGCTTAAACCACAAATCGTGGAAGAATCTGTATTTGTTGCGAAAACTGATTATCAATAGAAAAGAAAAAAAATCTGCCTCAACCCAACGACAGTAGAGGACATCAGTTGAAGGAGAACAAGGACAATTTTTTGGTGGACTTATTGCAAAGAACCAAGACACACAAAAGAAAAAAAGTTGGAAATTGAATGGTAAACCATCAAGCCAAGAGTGGGGAAATCGTAAGGGACAACAAAGATCTCAAGCACTTATGGCTGATAGGGCTGGCAATTGGGTTGGGTCAACCCGCGAACCAACCCGAACCCGAAGATTGGATCGGATATCGGATGGTTATTTTTTCGTTGAAACCCGAAGAAAACCGACCCGCGATTAACCGAATTTATGTGGGTCGGCTTTCGGTTAATTTTCCTAAAACCCGACCCAACCCGTTTTTCGTCAAAATGTTATTTGTTTACTCAAAGTTTTATAAAATAAACTTTTGAAATCCTAGAATAAATCACAAGAGAAGACAAACAAGCACTAGTTGTTTCTTTTTAGTTTCACCATGGTTTTGAATCGGGCCGTATACTTCTAGTTTACTCGAGTATTGAGTCTGATAATTTACTCGAGACTCAACTGGTTTTCATTATTCGATTTTGATTTTATAAAAACTGAAATAATAAAATTATAAATTTATCTAAATGTATTTTGGTTTGGTTGTGAAACTTTTTATTAGGTTCTTAGGTAGTTCAAGTTTGTCAGATTTTAATCGGGATTGAGTCGGACTAACTAGATTTAGATTGATTATATTTATTACGTGGTTTGCTTAGGTTTTCACGGTTTTTTATTTTCAAAACTGTGACCAAACCGGAAACAAATCCAAAGAGGCTCGATCTGCATAGTTCGGTTTAAACCTAAGGTCTAGTCGATTTAAGAATTTTCTTTTGAGCTCTTAAAATGTATATGAATAATTTTGTTGTTATAAAACACAACTCTTTAATTAATTCAAATTACATATCATGGATATGTATAGAGTGAGTGGCTTGCGAAACCTGACACAACCCACTCGAAACCCACTTCAAACCCGCTCTAAACCCGAAGCCCAACCCGAGGCCCAACCCGAATAAAAAACTGAATCTTAACTGAACTCAACCCGTCAAATATGGGTCGGATATCAAAATTGATCGGATACGTTTCGGGTTAAAAATTTTCAAACCCGAACCCGCCGGATCGATTATTTTTTAGAAAATAACCGAACCGAACCCGTGGGTCTCACCCCTAATGGCTGAGCAACTGATTAGTAAGGAGAATCTAATGACAAGTGGGTTCAATCGTGAAGAAATTGAGAAACTAAAGGGCTTCATAGAGTCACTTGAGAAGCCTTCTGCCACTTGCTTACTTGCTCTTTCTGGTCAGCTTCATTTTCTTTTTGTATAAATGGCTCAGAAAAATCTCATGTCTATTCATGGATAATAGACTCTGAGGCCACAGACCATATGACTCATAAATCTCAATTTTTTCAGTCTTATAACTCATATTCGAGCAATAGAAAAATTGTAGTTGCCAACGGATCCTTAGCCACAGTTGCCGACTTTGGAGACATTTCTTACACCTAAGCTTTGCCTTAAAAATGTTCTCCATGTACCAAAGTTATCAGTCAGCTTAGTCACTATTCAGAAACTTACCTATGATCTTAAATGTTATGTTGTTTTTTCTCCATCTTGATTTATTTTTTCAGGACGAAGAATCGAGGAGGAAGATTGTACTTGCTGAGGAAAGGAACGATCTTTACTAACTTGAGTCATCACCAACAAATATGAGCAATTTGTCATTATCCTTTTTCAGTTCCTCAAATAAAAGACGTTATTTGGTTATATCATCATCGCCTCGGTCCTCTTCCTTTAGGGTTTTCAAAATAATAATTCCTCATTTGTTTAGCGGATTAAGTATTTCTGAGTTTCATTATGAGACTTGTGAATTAGCAAAACATAACCGTGTATCTTTTCCTATTAGCAACAAAAGAAGTTCTCATCCATTTCATTTAGTTTATTGTAACATATGGGGTCCTTCCATTCTGCTAAATGTCCCAGGGGCTTGTTGGTTCGTATCTTTGATTGATGATTGCACTCGAGTCACTTGGCTTTTTCTCCATAGGAAAAAATCCGAAGTTAGCTTTGTTATACAAAATTTTCATTCAATGATCCAAAACCAATGAGTATGATTAGTCAATTCATGCATGATCCTAGAAACCCTCATCTTCAAGCTGCTTACCCAAGTGTTGCACTATTTGAAAGGGAATGCAAGAAAAGACATCCTATACAAGAAGAATTAAAACTTTGCTTTGGAAGCCTACGCAGATGTAGACTATGCAAGATCTCAAGTAGACAGGAGATCAACAACAGGATATTGCACTTTTCTTGGAGGTAACTTAGTAACATGGAGGAGTAAAAAGCAGGATGTAGTGGCAAGGTCATTTATTGAACCAGAACTTAGGGTGATTGCTCAAGGGTTGAGTGCACTACTATGGCTGAAGAATATTCTAGATAAGTTAGGAGTCAAACTAGAAGGTCCCATGAAACTCTATAGTGACAACACGTCTGCCATCAACATTGCTCATAATCCTATACAACATGATAAGACAAAACACATTGAAATTAACTGACATTTCATCATTGAAAAACTGGAGACAGAAATGGTGTGTATGAGTAATACCCGAAAAGAAAATTGCTTACTTTTAAGATAAATTAAGATATTTAATTTGAAAGATGAAAAAGCTAGGGTCAGAAAAATTAACATAAAAATGATAGTAAGTAAAATTACACTTTATGCTTAAAGTATATCTCACTTTTACTAGATTTCCTCCTTAATCATTAATATTATTTAAATAAACCTTAATCAAAGAAATTTAAAGTAGAGAAGCAATAAGAAAGTGTCACGTGTCCCTATTTGATTAGTGACTAATTGTGATTAAAGCATAATTAATGAGTGATTAAGGGATAATTAAGATTTGTTAATCAAGATTAATTAATTAAATCTTAAGGATTAGCTTAGTACTAATCTAGATTAATTAGTTAAGCTAAGTATGTTTTCAAGACACTAATTAAGGAATTTTAGCAATTAAATAGATAAAGAAAGATGAAATAGTAAATATAATAGGATAAGTTAGACTAAAAGATAAATTAACCCTAAAATCTATCTAAAAAGGGAGAAAAATGGCAGAGTATCAGCCATTTTTGTGGCTCTAGAGAGGGAAAGGGAGAAAATGAGCAAAAAAAAAAGAAAGGATTTTAGAGAGAAATGATGAAAATTAAAGAGGAAGAAGTATAAATTAGCTTCCAAACATTTGAGGAAAAATGTTACTCCATTAAGAAGAATCTATTAAGCTAAGAATCATGAGGTAATATTATGTTATGCGTGAATTAGATTAATTATGATTAAGGATAGGACGGTTAAAGAATAATTATGGTTTTTAGATGATTTATTGATAGTATGATAATTAGCTATATTGAGTGCACAAAATTTGGTGGTTATGGTGGATGGTTCTGTAAAAATAATATACAATCATGTTATAGTGGCTAAGCATCATGAGGTAATATTTATGTTATGCGTGGATTAAATTAATTTTAATTAAGGATAGGATGGTTAAAGAATAATTATAGTTTTTAGAGGATTTATTGATGGGTATGATGATTAGCTATATTGAGTGCACAAAATTTGATGGTTATGGTGGATGGTTATGTAAGAATGATATACAATCATGTTATAGTGGCTTAGGTGTAGATATATATGAATATTTGTCCATGTTATGCAAAAGTGGTTAAAAACTGAAAAATCTGTCCAGTTTCGAATTTTGTATTCAAAACTTAAGTTAGACTAATTCACTGGCCAATGACTTTTACCACGTTAAAAAAGACACCTTAGACGAAATTTGAGCTTAAGAATTAAGACATTTGGAGTTGTATATAATAAGTTATGAGACTTTGAAGTTGCTGCAAAATAATGAACAATATTTCGAGTTACGATTAATAGTTATTTTATTTATAGGTTATGAAGTAATTAAAAGACATTGATTATGTGTTTCTTAATTACTAAAGACCTAAGATAAGTCAGCATTGCTTGTCTTTGGCCTAGAAATAGGTCTACATTACAAAAAGTAGTTCTTGAGAATTTATATAAATTATTATAGTTAGAATGTGACTTTTATAATTCATGCACGATACTGGATTGTTTTGCGGTGTAAAGCACAATACACCCACCTCAAGGCATTTCAGGATTGTTTGTGTGCATGTTTGCTGATTGTTTGATATATTGTATTAGAATTTACTGTCATTACTTGAGGGTATGCACAAATCGTATATCACCATGTTCATGCATCATGTTTTCATAAAAATACGAAAATATTTTACATGCATGGTTTATATGATGTAACTCAACTCAGTATTGAAGGTGAAATTGAGTAAAGCTGATTCGAGGGAGGTCATATGGTGTTTATCCTCAATTTCGTCATACCTTCAATATTTAATGCATAATGTACGTAATTATCTAATGTTTTTTGTGAGATTGAACTTGGCTGTCATATACTGTGGATTGTACGGTTGCCATTATTTGGTTGTCATTGACCATATGGTGTCTTTCATCCCTGTACGATGTGTTGCTCATACTAAAGTAAATACGTGAAAAGAAAAAAAATAAATGTATTTGAAAAATTGCATGGTTTTATAAAATGAATAGTCATGTAGTTCATGTTTAGGACATTGTATGTTACTTACTAAGCCTTAAGCTCATTAGATTAAACTTTGTAATGTAGGTGATGCTAACGTTCGGTTGAGGAAGTGCTCTCATGACCTTGGCTACGCGGCTATTAGAACGATGTTGTCCATGCAACAAACGGGAGGATTTTTATTTTAATATATTTTAGAACGATCATGCAATCATGTATTCTTTCGAAAGAGATTTTAATTATAAATGTGTTTTAAAGTCTTTCGCTGCTACGTTTTACAAATGCATGATCGAAACAAAAATAAAAATTTTACCATTTTTTTTATGAAAAGTAAAATTTATGAAGCGGTACGCTACAAGGTGTTACAGTATGTCTTATGTTTCATCAATTTGTCGACTAGGAGATGTTTTAACAAAATGATTGAATAGTTCAAGTTTCTATGATCTCATAATCAAGTTGGGAATGGAAAATATTCATTCATCAACTTGAGGGGGAGTGTTGAGTTGTAAATAGAGTCAAACAGATGATGGGATTTTATCCCTGAGTATATGGGATGAGATCCCTTAATATGAGGGATGAGATTCTATCCCTAAACATATGAGATTAGATCCCTTAATATATTGGATTAGGATTATGGCTAGCCTAATATATATAGGCTTAGGGTGTTAATCATTTCGTAAGTATTTTTCAAATAAAGAATATTTTTTCTTCACGGGATGAATTAAAATGTGTTGGGCTACAAATTTGAGCATTGAAGAAAACTTTTTTGACTACTTGGCTTGGACTTGCACAAAGAGGGTGAACCAATTCAGAGTAGTCGGGGTAGAGTATACTCAATATGTGAAAGATGTAGCAATAGTAACATAAACACGGGTTAAGGTCTAATCAATTAACGAATTGGATTGTAAACTATTCTTCGTGGGTTTTCGAAGACTCATGACCTTGACTACAAAGTCGAAGTTTAAGAGGGAATATTGGTGAACATGTAATTAGGATTATCTAGATGATCATTAGTTATAACAGTAAGGGAGTTTAAGTATTATTTTTAAGTTACTTTTTCTATTAACACGACTCTTTAAGTTGTAAAGGACTAACTTTGAATATTATCATGAAGTTTAATAATCACTAATTCAGATTTTCTCTTTCGGGCAATAGATCATGGTATGTACCAGAACGGCTAGTTGCCCGATTGTAGAATTTATTTTCCATTTTTATCGTTTATTTACAGTTTATTAGGAATGGGATCATCCGTTGCGCAACATTTTCCTCAAAGCAAGAAGAATGTACTTTTATAAGAAAAGAAACTATGTATGAGAATGTATATCTTACCTAATCCAGCTGCCATCAGCTCCAAGAAGCTTATTTGGTGCTCCCCACACAAGAGTATCAACACGAGCTTGCAATATTGCGCCCGCACACATGGGACATGGCTCAAGTGTCACATACAGAGTAGTCTCCTGAGAGAAACAACATTTGATTAAGTTCAAACGAGATGCCATATCATGTCTTCCTTCAGAAATAATCATTAAATATATCAAGCTCTACAGAAAAACTGAATCCTGATAACGTATGATGGTTATGTAATTGCTCAGGAACATAAATTTTCTGATTTTATTCAGAGCTAAGAACAGGTCTTCCGTTACAACTGATTCTAACACAAATTATGCAAAGCAGATCAACTAGCTCATAAAATCAAACCAGAAAAAAGATGCTATAACAGTCTCCAGGCAATGATTCTCCAACAAGATTTGGGATTAAATTAAATCTGCTTTAATCGTTCCACAATATTTCTGAACTTTTCTTCCCTGAAAACTTCAAAGAAGAGACGAGGACAAGGCTAAAAGTATCATGTGATTTGACATGGAAAGGATGTGACTTCGTGTTTCAAGGTTTCTTCCGGACATGTTCAAAAATAATCTTACAAAGATCGTGAAATATTTTATATCAGTATAAATACCGCAAGCCTCCATGATTTGAGTAAATTTGAAGCTTCTCTAATACAAATTATTTCAGCATGAGCAGTAGAATCCCTCAACTCCTCCACCCTACAAATGGAAATCCATGTCAGCTGCTGAAAGCTTTTGACCAAATTGTTAAGTAATAACAGATTAATAAACATCAACGTACCCTACAGGAGATCCTAAGATTAAATTATTATTTTATCTCTTCAACTACATTTAAAATCAAAATATCCACGTATAAAAACCACCGAAAGAATTAGGATTATCTCTGAACCTGAATGCTAAGAGATGATATTTTCAGCTTAATGCTACGTGATCACATAAATCAATAAAGACACTTTAGCAAACTTACAGATTGAACCCCCTAGCAATAACTTTTCCATGCCGCACAAGTACAGCTCCAACAGGCACCTCCCACATATCAGCAGCCTTTTTCGCTTCAACAAGTGCTTCTTTCATAAACATTTCGTCCATTTTCCGCTGCTCATTCTCGATTAAATATGCTTCTTCCCATTCATCAAACCTATCTCTGGAGACTTGCTCTGTTCTTTGGAACTTTCTAAGTTTCAATTCTCCACCCTTCAGCTCTTGTTTTGATAATTCTTCTAACTTCATGGGCTCCACTAAGCTACTACCAGAGTCGTCAGTTTTACCAAGTGAAATATTTTCAGCAATGGAGTATTCACTTTTACTCTCAGCAGGTAAAGGTGATGATGAAAGTCTAATCCCTGCACCTAAAGAAACAACTGGAAGTCTGTTTCCATCTTCTCTTGAACCTGAAACTTCCTCTTCAGAGACCGACAAGTTTCCTCCTGATGTTGACCCAACATTAATACTCAGAGGATATGATGGATCTGTGCCATGATACTTAACATTCTCTGATTCAGTTTTATTTGAAGCCTCTTCGATTTGAGTAGTACTCTTCTCGATTTCGAACTGTTCTGTAGATGTAGATTCTGGTAGCATAATTCTGGCTGTTTCTGCATCGTTGTCAATGGTTACTTCATGCTCACGGCCTGAGAACCATGTTTCATTACTGTTTGATTCACTAGAAGAAGATTTTCCCCAAGATTTTATGGATAGTTTGGGGGTTTCAACATGTGAAACCCATCTAAGGCGAACTATATCCCCAATAATATTCCACAAAGACCTACCACTTCTCTTCACAATGGCATTTTCAGTTTCTGACCTGCCCTTCACTTCTTTTACCTTGGAAAACTTCTCAACAGCTGGTTCTGTAAGACGCCACAAGTCATCATCGGGACCCTGCTTACGACCCTTCATTCCAGAATCATGAGATGATCCTTGTGAGTCATGATCCTTGATTTCTATGTTTACTGAACCATAAGGCCTTGAACTCATTCGGATTTCATTCTCCCCCTCATTCATCAGATTCGTTCCATACACCGATTCTTCCTTATGGATTTCTGAAGTTGAGACTTCAGCCCTTGCCTGCTTGATGAACTCCCCAACAAACTGCGCAGATGACTGGTCAAATCGAGCAGCTGAGCCTAGTGCATCCTCGGTTGGGGATATGAATAAAGGCTCCATGGAACTCTCCCCACTAACACTATCACTATAGGATTTATGATGTGACTTATAGGATTCATCTTTAAAACCAGATCCACTTTCTGACATATGGCCAGAAACTTTTTCAGCCATAGTTCCACTTGTCAACTCAGCAACAAAGTCATCCCTAGAGACTAATTGAGATGAAGGAGGAGTTAATATTTGCTCTGAAAATCTGTTAGCTTCCTGCCTATCAATCACATTAGTCCTAGTTAGTGGACTCCTCAAAGATCCTTGAAAGCTCGATTCTCCATCAGGACTTGACTCTTTTCCCAGTTCAATTTGCAAGGTCACTCCACCAGTTTGCTTATGATCTTTCCTAGTTTGTATAACTGGCCTTTTCTGTACTCGAATCTTTCTTGCTTCATGGTCAATTCTCTCTCTGAGAGTTTCTTCTGAAGTTCTGATTATTTTTTTAGAAATGTCGACCTCTTGGGAAAAACTTCCAGATTGGAGGTCTGGAGAACCGCTTTTATCTGTCTCTAAATTATTTCTTCCATGATGTGAAGCAGAAACCACAACAGGTTCATGATCCTCGCTCTTTATTACAGTTTCAAACCCAGAAATCTTTGCACTGTTAAAGTTACTGTGGTTAATAACTGATATTTCAGTTACATTTTGGGATGTCTGTCGAGAGTCAGTCTTTCCAGCAACATAAAAAAAATTTTGGTTGGGTCGCTCATTTGTCTCCTGAGCTGAAGCTTTAACCAAGACTGGACTCTCTTTTGCACTCACTTCAGTATTAGATTTCCTCTGCTGACTAGAGTTACCATATGTACCATATTCTTGAAATTTCACAACTCTATCTTGTTTCTGAGATTTAGACTCTTTACTTAAATTAGCTTCTGCAGAAACATAGCCATAAATTTTGTGATGCTTGTTGCCAGCTTTCTGATCTACATTGGCAACTTCGTCTCTTTGTGCAGTAAAACTATTGGCAGGCCAAGAACTTTTTCCGAAATTGCTGGAGCTGATACCTGACACTTGTGTAAATTCGTTGTAATTTTTCCTAGAAGAAGACAAATCCACAGTTTGGTTTCTAATTATTTCATTCTGCGTTTCTGTCCCCCCATCAAAACTCATGGTGGATGTACAATAATCTTTCCCATGATTGAAATTTTTGTGTGAGCTTGAAGCCCTTTCATTGGTGGTCATTGACACTCTTGACTGCATCTGGGATGATTCTGCCACAGACTTTGATTCTTCCATTGATGATACCTGAGAGATTTTTTTCGCCTGTTTCTTCCTCAAATCTTTTTTAGGAGCACTTTCCAATAGAGAATTTTCTTGTTGAGAAGCCCTCGAATTCTGCGTCTCAATCTCTTCCTTCAATATTCTTTTTGATAGCTTTCCCTTGCTTCTATCCCTATTTGTAAGTTCTTCCGAAATTAAACTGTGCTTGTCTATGATTTCAGTATCATTCTCTGAAGTGTCTGACGAGGGGAATGAGCAATAGTATGAATTATTAGAACCACCTTTCCTTCTATAAATCTCACCTCTAGAATGAGCTGAAATGCCTTTGTCCATTCTATAGTGTTCTTTTCTGGGCTCAGTTTTAACTTTCTTGCCTCCATTATTTATTCTCTCCATGAAATCAGAACCTCCTTTGCATTTACAGCAAACGTCCCTTTTCTTATCCATGTTTTGGTTTTCTGACGCGCTTAACTTTTTGCTACCACCACCGTTTCTCAGCCTCTTCTCCATCAGTAGACTTGTAGATGACATAAGAGCCATCTCTCTCTTCCAATAATTTTGTTTCTTCTCTCTGTTCACACTCTTATGCGATGCTCTTCTTCTCTCACAACAATCACAATATTCATCTCTCTCCTCCACATCACTCAACAATCTAAGCAAGGCCTCTGTATCATCCTCGGAATCAAATTCAGTATTCTCTTCAGAATGCACACAGCAACATTCTAAACTTTTTCTTCTCCCACTTCTATTACAAACATGTTTGGTAGAATTGGGAACTTCAAAACATACTCTGCCAATCTCACAATGCGGAATCCGAGAAAAGTTTCTTTCCAGACCACCCAAAATCAGTCTCTTAGAAGCAGACCATTGAATCAAATTGGACTGCCTTAACCCGTATAAAAAACTAGGGAAATTAGACACTCTATTACAGGGAAATTCACGACAAGAACAACAACAATAACAGAACGATTTTGAAGAAACCTGAACTTGGTATTTGGGAAATCTCTCGTTGAATATGTAGGAGCAGTCATTCAACGAGAGGGGGAAATGCCCTCTATTCCACGTCGAATATACAATCGAGCTTCCAAAATTGTACATAACCATGGTCTCCGCGTTTTTCAACAGATTGCGAGATAGAAGTGAATTAGATACCTCGGGAAATCGGGTCAGCAGGGTCCGAATGGTTTGCGAAGGCGGCGAAGAGAGTGAATCCGCCACAGCGCCATCTGAATCTCCATGGATTAGATCTCCATCGCCCGGGGTAGTGACAGTCAAAATAGTTTTATTCTGATTCCACTGGCTGGAAGTTCTGAATTTGGTCCGTAAGCAGTGAATCTACGTTTCTTCGCAAGTGAAATTAATGTTTGGTGCCGAAATCGAACTCTGATTGCCAATCAGAACAAAGTTAAGCTAGGATAAACCACATCAGATTTGTAAAATAAGCTGGAATTTATTTTGAAAAGAAAAAAAAAATCACAAGTTTTGAAACAGAAATTTAAATCATAACTAATTAAAAACTATAATAGGTCTTTTCTAACTTTAGTATAAAATAATTAGTTAAAATTTCATTTTTGTCCAACAATGAAGAATTCCCAAAAACACAAGCCAAAACCCGATAAAATTTAATAAGAATAATAAACTAACACGATTAGGGGTAGAAATAGTTTGATTCGGTGCGATGAGGTTAAACTTCATTAGATTCAGTGTTAGATTACAAAATCTAAAATAAACTTAAAGATTTGGTTCATGAGCTTGGACAAGATCAATCTCCACCCCTAAGCACAACGCTTGCATTTGCCAATAAAAATGACGTGAAAAGTATTGCATTATCGAGATCGTCACTCTATGTCGGGATTTCTGGTCTATCAACTAGAACTCCAATTTCTCACTTCCCTATTGTCAAAGCAATTTGGCTGGTCAAAGTCTGCCTTCTAGAGGGATGAAGATTTTTCCCTTTACGGAGGAGTTTTTCTTTCCTCTAAATAAAATAAATAATATCCATAAATTAACAACGAAACACAAAATAATTACACATGAAAACTTTATTTTTATTTTAAAAGAGTGAATAATAATGATAATGACAACAATATTATAACCATTAATTACGGGGCCGTCCAACGCGTTGCTAAGAGTTTTGTGGTTCGGACATGGCGGCCGGCGAGTTGCTGGATACTGTACTCAAACCGGCTTCCTTTAACCACTTCCCTGTCTTTACGCCTCTTTCTCTTGTTCTTTTCTTATTTGGCCACCTTTTCCGATTATGGGGTTTCACTGACTATCAGCTCTGTTGCCTAATAAATGATCCCATCAATTTTCATCTGTCAGCTGGTTCAAAATTTGTCCAGATCGAAGAGAAACCAAGAAGGGAGTGCGAAAGAGACGGGGAGAATCATCTATGAAGAAAGTCTCCATTTGTTAGCTTCCCAGTTTTCCCGCTACATCGCTTCCAGGGAAAATCCCCATTGAAATTTTCGACCCACTTGAAAATTTATAAGGCCTGCTTGTTCTTTTCAATCAGAGAAATAACATTTTTTTATTAGTTTGATTTGAAATCATCGAAGGGGAGACTAGCATTGCGTTAGCCCCGTCAACGGAGTATCTAGTCTTCCATTGGAGTCAGTCTTCGTTCAAAAGTCAAAACTTGTAGGAGCAGGCAGAGTTACCTCCACCCTGATGTCCACCCATTTTTTCTTCATTGCTTACGCCTTGGCTATTTATACACTCATTCGAGGGCATATTTCTGCTGAAGCATAATCCTTTGGGCGAGATAGAGGTTTTTGTTTCGGAGAATTTACAGTTTGGTGGTTCGAGTGGGTTTGTGGGTCATCGAGATCAGTCAATCTTCTTCTGAATCTTTCTTCTTTATTTCACCTGGGTTTGGCTTCTTAGTCTGCTCCATTACTTGAACTTGTATCTCCTAGTTCTCTTTGTTTTCCAGTACACTTCTAATTTCTTAGATGGTAAAATTTGTTTAAATTTGGACTTTGGATCTCAAACTCTGTCAATGTTAGGGAAACTTTATCGCACTAGTTCTTCTCATTTTGCTCCTATGCTTCGAGAAAGTGCTGTTTCCCAGTAATCGGAGATGGTAGGGGCTGTATTTTCAGTCTGAATTAGCTGCCATTTTCGGGTTATTCAGTTGGTCTCCATTGCTTGGAGTATCTGGTTGGAAAACTAGAAAATGGGTGGCGGCAGAACACGAAAACTGCGATTCAGCAAGCTTTACTCATTCGCTTGTGGGAAACCTTCGAAGAAAGATGACCATATAGATATTGGTGGACCAGGATACTCTAGAATGGTTTTCTGCAATGAACCAGATTTTTTCGAGGCAGGAATTCGTAACTATCCTAACAATTATGTTAGCACTACGAAGTACAATCTGATTACTTTTGTGCCTAAATCCTTGTTTGAGCAATTTAGAAGGGTTGCAAATTTTTACTTTTTACTTGTTGGTATTCTTGCGTTCACTCCTCTCGCTCCATATACTGCTGTTAGTGCTATTATCCCGCTTATTATTGTCATCACAGCCACTATGGTCAAAGAAGGAATTGAAGATATGAGGAGACAGAAACAGGTAGCTAATTTTACTATCCTCGCCTGATTTTGTACAGTTTGATGCACTGGATTACTTTTACATACTTGAAGATATTTTCATGCTCTTTCTTTCAATTTTTGGTTGGTATTTACAAGTTTCAAATGGGATCTTTTGCAAATACGGTTCATATTCGATGGACTTAACTCTAGGAAATCATTGGGATGTAATAGTTGGTGGGTGCATCCATAGAGCTTGACCTTGACATTAATTTCTGATATGTTGTAGGATATGGAGGTTAATGGTAGGAAGGTTAAGATTCATAAAGGTAATGGAAATTTCGGTGACACAGAATGGAAGAATCTCAGAGTAGGGGACATTGTGAGAGTTGAGAAGGACGAGTACTTTCCGGCAGACCTCCTCTTGATTTCATCCAGTTACGATGATGCAATCTGCTACGTTGAGACGATGAATCTCGATGGTGAGACGAATTTGAAACCGAAACAGGCACTGGAGGTAACTTCTTTTGTTAATGATGTCTCAGATATTCAAAACTTCAGAGCTATGATTAAATGTGAAGACCCAAATGCAAATTTATATTCTTTTGTCGGCAATATGACATATGAAGAGCAACAACATCCACTTTCGCCCCAACAACTTCTCCTCCGGGACTCGAAACTGCGTAATACGCAGTTTATTTATGGTGTCGTCATCTTTACTGGTCATGACACAAAGGTGTTACAAAATGCTACTGCGCCTCCTTCGAAGAGGACACGAGTTGAAAGGAAGATGGACAGGATTATCTATGTCTTGTTCTTTGTTTTGTTTGTTCTTGCTTTTGTTGGGTCGATAATATTCGGTTTGGAGACCAAAGATGATCTGAAAAATGGTAGCAATAGATGGTATTTAAGACCAGATGAGACCCAAGTTTTCTATGACCCAAAAAAAGCTTCCTTGGCAGCGATTTTACATGCTTTGACTGTGCTTATGCTTTATAACTTCTTCATTCCGATCTCTCTTTACATATCAATTGAAGTAGTGAAAGTTCTTCAGAGCACCTTTATCAATCAAGATATTCACATGTACTATGAAGAAGCCGACAAACCTGCCCACGCTAGGACGTCGAATCTGAATGAGGAGCTTGGCCAAGTACACACCATACTTTCCGACAAGACTGGAACTTTGACCTGCAATTCGATGGAGTTCATCAAGTGTTCAGTGGCCGGAACGGCTTATGGACGCGGCATTACGGAGGTTGAGGGGCCTATGGAAACGAAAGATTCACCACCTTTTGAAAGTATAAATGGGGGCGATCACAACGAGAGCTCTCTTCCCATCTCTGCAAAGCCTCCTATCAAAGGCTTTAACTTTTACGACGAGAGAGTAACGAATGGGAATTGGGTTAATGAGCCTCGTGCTGATGTTGTCCAGAGGTTCTTCCGTCTTCTTGCAATCTGTCATACAGCCATACCTGAAGTAGAAGAAAACACGGAGAGTATCTCCTATGAGGCTGAATCACCCGATGAAGCTGCTTTTGTGATTGCTGCCCGAGAATTGGGATTTGAGTTCTACAAAAGGACCCAAACGACCGTTTCACTACACGAGCTGGATCCATTGTCTGGAAAGAAGATCAAAAGGTTAGGATCACACAGTTTTCTTAGTAAACAAAATCAAAAGGTTAGGATCACAGTTTTCTTAGTAAGAGTAAGATATCATCGTGCTACGCTCTATGGATGTTGCTTTTGTGCTTGTTTATCAGATATCAGTTTAAATATTAAGCGATTTTCCATTTCAGGACATACCAACTGTTGAACGTTTTGGAGTTTAATAGCACAAGGAAGCGGATGTCTGTTATTGTAAGGGACGAAGAAGGAAAAATAATATTGTTTTCTAAAGGGGCTGACAGGTTGGTGTGTAAATTACTGTTTATATGTCTCAATTTCAGTGTCATGTTTGAACGGCTTACCAAGATTTGTGCTATTGGATCAAGTGCTTTTGACTATTAAAAACTCTTAAATAAATTAGCTGTATTATACTTCTCTAAAAAACAGTTCTACTTTTTTGGAAGTGGTTTCAAAAGTTCGAGTTTATATTTTCTTCTTCTGCTGGTAAAAGCAATATGAAACTAGCTCGCGATCACTTTTGTTCTGTTCACATTTCAGTGTCATGTTTGAAAGGCTAACCAAAAATGGTGGGGAGTTTGAAATTGAGACCATGGATCATGTCAAGCAGTATGCCGATGCAGGGCTTCGGACCTTGATACTTGCCTACCGAGAACTTGATGAGGAAGAGTATCAAGAGTTCAATGAGAACTTTGTGGAAGCCAAGAACTCGGTTAGTGCAGAACGGGAATCCTTGATCGATAGAGTTACAGAAAAAATGGAGAGGGACTTAATTCTTCTTGGTGCCACTGCCGTCGAGGACAAGCTCCAAGCTGGGGTGCGTTTGAAAAGCCGATGGCCTGAACATCCAATCCATTAAACTTTAGACTGATATTTTCTTATGTTGTACCGATTAGGTTCCTGCTTGCATTGATAAGCTAGCTCAAGCAGGGATTAAGATCTGGGTTTTGACTGGGGACAAGATGGAGACAGCCATTAATATTGGGTATGAAATTTGATTTCTATCAATCGCCAAGATACAAAAACACATTATCATTTTGGAAATCAAACGTTTGGGTGGACATCAGATTTTCATGTAGTTTGCTTAGACAAGGAATGAAGCAGATTATCATTACTTTGGACACTCAAGATATCGTGGCTTTGGAAAAGACAGGGGATAAGGATACCATCAGCAAGGTATAATATAATGTACATCTTGCACCTCGGCAATTACAATTAAGCCTATTACAAAATGCGTGCACACGAAGAAAACTTAAGCGATGTTTGCTACTAACTGTCGATGACGACTTTAACTCTGTGAATTTTCAAAATACTTGGAGCTGATAATCTCTCCTTGTCTGCCCAAAGGCAGTAATGATTAGATTTTGTTGTTCTTTAGGCATCAAAAAGAAGTGTGCTTCATCAGATAACTCGAGGGAAGGACCAGGTTTCGGCTTCAAGTGGGAGTTCTAAGGCATTTGCTTTGATCATTGATGGAAAATCATTAGCATATGCCCTAGAAGATGATTTGAAGCAAGCGTTCCTAGAGCTTGCCATTAGTTGTGCGTCTGTCATATGCTGTCGTTCATCTCCAAAACAGAAGGCACTGGTTAGTTTTCCATTTTTTTTTACTCTTTCTCGATTTTGTTTACCTTTAAATCAGTGTATTTTAACATAAAAAATGCATAGGTTACTAGACTCGTTAAATCTGGAACGGGGAAAACTACATTGGCAATAGGTGATGGTGCCAATGATGTTGGAATGCTCCAAGAAGCTGACATTGGTGTAGGAATTAGCGGTGCAGAAGGAATGCAGGTACTTGAAACTTGCAATACCTGCGTGTCGTTTTGAATTTCTAATATAAATTTACCATTTTTCTACTCAGGCCGTTATGTCCAGCGATATTGCAATTGCACAGTTCAGATATTTGGAGCGGCTACTTCTGGTGCATGGCCATTGGTGTTACAGAAGGATCACATCAATGGTAACTTTAGAGCTAAAATATCTGTTTCGGCCGAGTTTGGAAATATTGGTGTAATTTTGATTCTCTCTTGTGATTACAGATTTGCTACTTTTTCTACAAGAACATCGTTTTTGGCTTCACCATTTTCTGGTACGAGGCCTTTACGTCATTTTCTGGGCAACCTGCGTATAATGATTGGTTCTTATCGCTTTACAATGTTTTGTTCTCCTCACTGCCTGTGATGGCTCTTGGAGTTTTCGACCAAGATGTATCTGCAAGAAATTGTCTCAAGGTGAGTTTTCTGATTATGCAACTTCAATTTGCAAAACTTTTTTCCTCAAATTATATGAAAAAAACTGCAGGGGAACCCGAATCATCTGAAAAGGGAGGAACTCTATTAGTAAACTTGAACTCCCATCTTCAAGAATTATGGCATTCTTAAATTTAAATCAAGAACTGATCTTGAATGTTGATATGTCGCAGTTTCCATTGCTATACCAACAAGGTGTACAAAATGTGCTCTTCAGTTGGTCTAGAATCGTCAGCTGGATGTTCAATGGCTTCATCAGCGCCCTCATCATCTTCTTCTTCTGCTCGAAAGCGTTAGAGCACCAGGCCTTCAATCTGGAGGGGAAAACAGTCGGGAGAGACATCCTCGGAGCGACCACATATACTTGTCTCGTCTGGGTCGTAAATTTGCAAATGGCAATTTCCGTTAGTTACTTCACCTTAGTCCAACATATTTCCATCTGGGGCTCGATTTTTTTATGGTACCTTTTCCTCATGATTTATGGAGCGATTCCGGGTACTTTATCAACCACTGCATACATGGTCTTCATTGAAGCTCTGGCACCCGCCCCATCTTATTGGTTTGTCATGATTTTCGTAGTAGTTTCCGCCCTCCTTCCTTTTTTCACGTATTCAGCCATTCAAATGAGGTTCTTCCCTATGTACCATGAAAAGATTCAATGGATAAGGCAGCAAGGACGACTAAACGATCCGGAATTTGTTGATATGGTTAGACAGAATTCGGTAACTCCAACTGCGGTTGGTTTCACCGCTCGGATGGCGGCAAAAGTGAACCGGTTGAAAGAGAAAACTAAAAACCATTTGTGAAGCATGTTTTACATTCGGATAGAATTAGTTTGAGGCCATGTTTTTATGTTGTCTTTAATTACAGTCAATTGTAGATGCTTATGATGTAATAGCATCCAAGACGAGAAGTGATACAATTAAACACAACCACATTTCTAGATGATCGTCCCATTACATCAAAATTTCGAGGCCAAATCAAAGAAACGACTGCCAATCTTCGTCTCTGATCACTATAGGCGCTCGACTCAAGTAAAACCAGATGAATTTGTAAGTTGTCCCGTACCTTAATCCTCTACGCCATCTCCCCGACTTCATCAAGGACTTCAAAAACCCAAATCCAACGGGTAAGTTAAGTTTGTTGTTACACCGACCAATTGGCTATATAGTTCACGGAAATAAATAAAAAATGACATGATCTAGAACATTGTTCACAAGTGATGCACACAAAGGTGATCATATCAATCAAATTTAAATCTAACTCATTGTTGCTTGAAAACGTAATCGCAAATTAACGCAAGTGCATGTGTCGCAACTGTAGTAATAAAAATATCGATCCCACGAGGACAAGTCAACTTTCAATTCAGAGAATAAATTGCAAAGTAAAAGAAATAAACTAAAAATCGTAACTTTAAATATTTACAAAAAGAATTAAAGAATAACGAATAAGTTTTTCTTCATTTTGATTGATTCTTTATCTAATCTAATATGCATAAAGTAAATTGCAGAAAATAAAGTGCAAAAAGTAAAGTTGGTGGTTGAATCGAGAATTAGAATTAATCTCGAAAAGAATTAACTATGATTGACTTAAGCAAATCAACATACGAAAAATTCAAAATTTAATTAAGACTAAATAGTTCTACACTAACTATCAAGAGTTCATATAATTCATGGAAATTAAAACAAAAAGCAAANAACTCCTCTTAACTTCAGATAATTTCTCGATAGTTTCTCCCCCAAGTGAGTGTGTGCATTTATTACTATGACATTAACCTTCCAAAAATCATAAGTTTCATCTCATAATGCTAAAATCCTCAATTCCTTAAACATCGTTCAAATTCATACATTCCACGTGCAAATTAAACAAGATCCAAGCTTCATGACTTCAAGAGTGAGGAAAAAAATTTCTAGGCTTTTTGTAAATAAGTTGCTTACGTTATCATACCACCCTTTATATAATTTTTTTATTTTTGATTTAGCCACGGTGGTATTTCAAACGGGTAGCCCATTTAATTGCAATGGAGTTCCTCCCATTAATCCCTTTATTTTTTTATTCCACCCATCGAGTATCCAAAAGGCTCACTCGAGATTTGAAAGTGGATTGGGAAATTGCAAATACACTTCACCGTTCATCCACAAAGTCCCGATGAAGTGTCACTCAACGATCATCCACTTAAGCCCCGAAGAGTGTTATTTTCACACATTGATTATCCACCGATCATCCACTTAAGTCCCGGTGAACTACAAATGTTGTGAATGTCCTTATTTTCGGACTTTTTGTGCCATTTTTTTTTTCTTCCCCAAACTTGTCACCATGCCACTCTTCACCTAAAAAATATGTTTGTCTCAAGCATTTATTCGAGCTAAGTTTCAAAAGTATCAAATTTAAACAGAACATGATAACTCTTAGGAAAATTGGGAAAGATGATGTTCAAAGTAATAATTTCATGTAAAGAGGATCTACTATGTTGAAGTGTCTCCTAAATTAATTAGACTTGAATTGTCATTAAAAAGTAACATCCATCAAGGGTTAGATAAGTTAGGAAAATAAGTTCCATCATTAAACTATATGATTGCAAGCATTCTCGGCTATTCGGATTAAGGGAAATATTCATTATAAATTTTTTTATTTCAGTACACCTCTATCCCCAAACTTAAATTCGACAATGCCCTCATTGTCAATCCCAAAACAGTGACAGTGAACCGAAATTACAAAAAATAGAAGCGAAAAAAGGGTTAGAAGTAAACTCTCTTATGAAGATCTTTCGAATTCTCCATCGGTTGGGCTGCTTGGTTGGGTCTCATTGTTGGCTTGATTCGGCAGTAGGTGGGCTTGCATTTTTCCAAAATATCCAGCATGAAGTGTTGCTGGATTTCTATATGGCTCAGACGAGTTTCTATGAGCTGCAGACTCGCAGAAACTTTGTCGGGAAACTGAGCTGTTGGTGATGCTGCAGCTTTACGTGCAGCATCGGGGGTTAGTGCACATTCTCCTTCTTGATCCTTGTCATCCTCCTGTGTAATTCGGTTTATAGTAATAGGGGTAATGATACCTGTATGACGGAGCCTGGCCTCTGTGTCCAGAACTTGCACTCCAGCAAGAATGCAAAGCTCGGACACTAATGATGGAAAGAGAAATTGACTCCCCTTCTTCGTGGCGTTTGCGCAGAGGCTCCGGTATATGATCATCCTGACGTTGATTGGCTTCCCGGTTAGAATGCAGTAGAGGAGGATGACTTGCTCTCTGGTTACGTGCTGGCCATGAGAGGAAGGAGAGATATGGGATGTCACGAAGTGGTACCAACACTTCGCACTTGGAATAAGCGAGACCGAGATATTGTAAAGGCTCCAAGCTTCGTGATTCGCCAAATAGTTCCCGACAGAGCCACTGTGTCAAGAACTTCTGATAGGAACTCCGGCATTGTATTCTCCGAGTGGGCGAAGAATTCGTCGGTGGCTTTAGGGAGCTTGTAGAATGTGTTTATGTGCTCGGGCGTGATGGGTACCATCTTGTGTCGGACCATGATTTCTTCCGGCATGTCACCTGAAAAATTAGAATAAAATTCTCTCACCAGGGAGGGAATCGGCTCAGCGGGTTGGACATAGAGATTTTCCCAACCTCGCTTCTTGATGATGTCGGTGATATACGCCGGGTATTCCTTGTAAGTGCCGGCGTTGAGTAGAAATCTCTTTTCAGCAGCAAAGGTTCGCTTCTTGTAATCTTGCTCGTATCTGTGATGAGCCTCTTCAAAAATAAAGGCCGGTTTTGCTTGCCTCTTGATTGCAAAGGTCTTTGGGCGGGGTGAAGTGTGTGGTGTTTGCACTGGAGTCGTTGTCGATGCTGTAGCTTTTGGTAGAGGTACCGTCGGGATGGATGGTGCTGATTTTGGCGGGCTGGCTTTTGAGGTGCTCCTGGTTTCTCTTGTGAAAGGTACCTGAATGGGTACTTGGATTTCGGCATCTTTACTGGAGCGCGTCGATCGGCTTCATGATGGAGATACCGGTTCTTTGGTTGCTCTCTTCTTCATGATGAATGATATTGGCGTGACGGATTGGGGAGACTCTTCTCGTGCCGGCATTGTAATGTTGGACCAATCACCCTATTTTCTTTTTCTGATCAATGGCACTGGATCATCGGATTCTGTTTCCGAATAAGATGATGGGATGATAACCGGGCGTCCTTTGTTGGGGGTTTCTTTCTGGCTGGACGGTTAGCAATTATGGCAGATGTTCTGGTGGCCTTGTCTTTGGTTGTAGGCCGCGTCTGCTTCCTCTTCATCAGTGGTGGTGGGTCTTGTGAAATTGTTGGTGACGGGTGTCGTGAAATCGGTAGTGACCCCGGCCTTGTTCCCTGTAAAATCGGAGAAGGAGAAGCAGTGGGATGTACCTCTGGGATCAACTTAGAAAATGGCCGATTGTCTTTAGTTAGCGGTGCAAATTTTCCTCGTGTTGATGATTTCTAGGTTGGTGGCCGTCGGGTTGCCATTTTTTCTCGCCTCATGTAAGGTATTTTTTATGATGGCCACGGTTCTGTCGCGAGAGGATATATGTCTTCCTCTACTGTGTCCTTCCATGGTAGGTAGAGGATTGGTGCGGGATCCATCGGTGATTTTTCTGAGAAGTCTGGGTGCAGTTTCTGGCGTTGTCCCAAATGTTGTGGCTTCACCTGCGTTTTAAAGATGAACACAGGTGGTTGAAATAAAATTTTCAATCTGAGTTGCCTTCTTAGAAAATTGCAGCGGTAATTTTCATTTTCTTTTCCCCCTCGGGTCCCGCCTACTCAATTCTTATTGGGCCGAGTTTTTCTCTCTTATCTCTTTTCGCTTTTCCCAATTTATTCTGGACGTTCCTGCTCTCAAAGTTGTGACATCGACCACAACATCAGACTATTATACCTATAAGATAAAAACATAATTACTACTCTATCTAATTAACCAAACTAAAATAAAAATAAGGGTTGCCTCCCTGAAGCGCTTAATTTAACGTCGTTAGCTAGACATTTTTCCTTCATTCAGCAGCATCTTCTAATATTACGGAAACACAATCGTCTTCTTGCAAATTCGTTCCAAGATACGGTTTAATTCATTGGGCGTTGACTTTGAAATTCTTTCTGGTTTCTTCATTACGAAGTTCGATAACTCCATAAGAATTTATAGCAGTGATCAAATATGGTCCCGTCCATTTTGATTTTAATTTTCCCGGGAAAATCTTCAACCTTGAATCATATAACAACACATTTTGCCCGATGTTAAAGAATCGTTCTTGGATGTTTCTATCGTGCCATCGCTTGACTTTTTCTTTATATATTTCTGCATTTTCATAAGAGTTGAGCCTGAATTCTTCTAATTCATTAAGTTGCAGCAATCTTTCCTCTCTTGCAGCTTTTGCGTCCATGTTTAACTTTGCAACCGACCAATATGCTTTATGTAATAGTTCGACTAGTAAATGACAATGTTTGCCGAAGACTAGTCGGAATGGCGATGTTCCTATTGGAGTTTTGAAAGCCGTTCGATATGCCCATAAAGCGTCTGGTAATTTCTCAGCCCAATCTCTCCTTCCAGAATTAACAACTTTTTCCAGTATTCTTTTGATTTCCCGATTGGATACTTCAGTTTGCTCATTCGCTTAGGGGTGGTATGGTGTTGTAACTAGGGGTGGGCGAATCCGATCCAACCCGAAGATCCGATCCGATCGGATCGGATCGGATCGGATAATCGGTAAAGGGATTGAAAATTCAATCCGATTGTCGGGTTGTTGTCGTATTTGGATATTATCGGATTGAAATCCGATTACATCTGAATCCGACGATCGGATTTAATCGCCCACCCCTAAATTTTCTAACCCTAACTCCAGTCCCAAACCCGATAACCCCATCGCCCGCCCGTCCGAACTCCGACGATCGTCTTAACTCAGAACGAGTCGAGCTTTACTCCTCTGTATATAGTTTAAGCCTCTGATGTGTTGATTTATCTTCATTTACTTGATTCTATTTCTGTTGATTTAGTGTTCTTTTGCTGCATTTTATTCATCCTTGTTTAAGAGATAATCAGAATTTTCATGATTGACTCATCTTTGCAATTTAACGGGTTGTGATTGAGCATGAATTATCTAGTTTGACTTTGTTTTGTCTCTGTTTTTTTTTTTTGCTTTGTAATTGTGTAAGCTCGGGCTATTGTTCGTTTTGCCCACTTGAAAATATTAGCATCTGATGAGGCTTGGAAATATTATAGTGAATTGGGTTCGATATTTGTGAAAATATTTATGTAAGCTCGGGCTAGTGTTCTTTGTACAAATTTATAGATTATTTGTGAAATTATATTGACTAATTCTTTTCATTGACTATGAAAATAATTCTTTTCATATCAATGTCGTTTTGTTTTCTTTCAGTTTGAAATTAAGATGGAACATACGACATCTGGATAACTTTTTTTAAATTTTCAAGGATCGTGTTGGATTCGGATTGGATCGGATTCGGGTGTTTTGGTTGAAAAGGGGTTATCGGATCTGATCTGATAACCCGATAAAATTTCGGATGGGGGGCAATCGGATCGGATTGATCCAATCCGATCCGATGCCCACCCCTAGTTGTAACCTTGTGTTTGACTCCATATTTCTCCAGTAATTGTTTGAATTTCCGGTTGCAAAAGTGAGTTCCTTCGTCACTAATGATCGCTTTCGGTGTGCCGAATCTCGTAAAAATATTCCGGTGTAAGAAGCGTGTGACCACCGTTGCATCATTAGTGGGAAGAGCCATAACTTCGACCCATTTAGATACGTAGTCAACAACAAGTAGGATGTATTGATTCCCATAGGACGACGGAAAAGGCCCCATGAAATCTATACCCCATATGTCGAACAGTTCGACTTCTAGGATATTCGTCAACGACATCTCATGCTTTCGAGATATATTTCTCATTCTTTGGCATCTGTCACAAGATTTTACGAATTCATTTGCATCTTTAAATAGAATTGGCCAATACAGACCTGATTGGAGAACTTTAGCAGCTGTTCGGGTTCCTCCAAAATGTCCTATGTATGGTGCTGCATGGCAATGCTGCAGCACTGATGCAACTTCTTGTTCTGGAATGCATCTTCGCACAATCTGATCCGCACATCGTTTAAATAAATAAGGATCGTCCCAATAGTAGTTGCGTACCTCTTTTAAGTACTTCCTCCTCTGTTGATAGGTGTAATCGAATGTGATGATTCCGCTTGCTAAGTAGTTCACAATATCGGCGTACGAGGGTAATGCTTCAGCTTTAAAAATCTGTTCGTTTGGGAAAGTTTCTGTAATTGTCGTCTATCCTTTCTGTGGCTTCTCTTGTTCCAGTCGTGATAGATGGTCGGCAACTTGATTATCCGTTCCTTTTCTATCAATTATTTCTTGGTCGAATTCTTGTAGCAAAAGAATCCATCTAATTAAACGCGGCTTGACATCTTTCTTCGAAATTAGATACTTTATAGCAGAATAGTCGGTGTGTACGATGACTTTAACACCAACTAAATATTTTCTGAATTTTTCGAAGGCAAAAACTACGGCCATAAGCTCTTTCTCGGTTGTCGTGTAATTCAGCTGTGCATCGGATAATGTTTTGCTAGCATAATAAATACGATGTACAACTCGGTCGTGCTTTTGTCCCAGCACTGCTCCCAAGGCATAATCGCTAGCATCGCACATAATCTCGAATGGTTTTGTCCAATTCGGTGCAGTAATGATTGGGGTCGAGATTAGTTTGCGCTTTAATCTTCGAAAGCTTGTTGACATGCATAATCAAAGCAAAATACTTTGTCATTTTCCAGCAATGAGCAAAGCGGTTTGGAAATATTGAGAAATCTTTGAGAAATCTTTGATGAATCGGCGGTAAAAACCGGCATGTCCTAAAAAGCTTCGTATTCCTTTCACAGAGGTGGGTGGAGGCAGCTTTACAATAACTTCAATCTTGGTTTTATCAACCTCCATCCCTGATTTGGAAACTCGGTGCCCGGGAATAATTCCTTCGGTTACCATAAGTTGACATTTTTCCCAATTTAGAACTAGATGTATTTCGGTGCAGCATTTTAATACTAATTCCAAATTCTGTAAGCATGTGTGAAAATAATCTCCAACCACAGAAAAATCATCCATAAATATTTCTAGAAAATCTTCAACCATGTCAGAAAATATAGACATCATGCAACGCTTGAACGTTGTTGGAGCATTGGATAACCCGAATGTCATTCGTCGGTAAGTGAACGTGCCATAGGGACAGGTAAACGTCGTCTTCTCCTAATCTTCTAGTAGAATTGTAATTTGATTGTAACCTGAATGTCCATCTAAGAAACAATAAAACTCTTTACCAGCTAGTCGGTCGAGCATTTGATCGATGAATGGTAAGGGAAAGTGGTCCTTCCTTGTCATCTTGTTGAGCTTCCGATAGTCCATACAAACTCGTCAACCAGTAACTATGTGGGTTGGAATTAATTCGTTGTTTTCATTGGTTACCACGGTTGTTCCTCCTTTCTTTGGAACACATTGGACCGAACTTACCCATGAACTATCCAAAATTGGGTAAATAATACCTGCGTCCAATAGCTTGATAATTTCTTTTTTCACTATCTCTTTCATAACTGGATTCAATCGACGTTGTCTTTCAACTGATGGCCGGTAATCATGTTCAAGCAGACTTTTGTGCATACATATACTCGGGACTAATTCCCTTGATGTCGGCAACTGTCCAAGCAATAGCTTGTTTATATCTCCTTAATATTTCCAGTAGTTCGGCTTCCTGTAATTCATTCAATTGAGAAGAAATAATAACAGGTAAAGTGTCACCTGTTCCGAGGTAAGCGTACTTCAGATGTTGTGGCAATGGTTTCAGCTCCAGTTGTGGTGGTTCGATTATCGAGAATTTCATCTTTCGATGTTCTTTATCTCCTCTATCTAGGGCTTCGGTAGCTTGTGCCCTAGACTTTTTCCAAGTTCGGGGGTCAGATGGATCGAACTTGAATTCTTGTTTGAGTGGTCTTAAGTCTCTCTTTTCCACAAAGTCGCATTCATCATCCGCGATGACGTAACATTCTTTAGCTTCTTCTGAATCTCTTAGAGCATTCAGGACGTTGAACGTGACTTCTTCATCATTCACCCTCATGGTGAGTTCTTTTTTTTCCACGTAGATAAGAGTTCTTCCGGTGGCCAAGAATGGTCTTCCCAAGAGGATCGGGACCTCTCGGTCAACTTCCGAATCTAAAATAATGAAATCGGCCAAAAATATAAATTTATCGACTTTTACCAGCACGTTCTCGATGATTCCTTCCGGGAAACTGTAATGTTACGGTTGTCGGCCTTGCTTTTCCAACGTCCAACTTCTTAAAAATTGACATTGGCATGAGATTGATGCTAGCTCCTAGGTCACATAGAGCTTCGCCAATATGTTGATCTCCGATCGTGCATGGAATCGTAAATTTCCCAGGATCTCGTAACTTTGGCAGAATCTTATTTTGTACAATATAGCTACTTGCGTGAGTCATCGCCACAGTTTTGTATTCCTCTATTCTTCATTTCTTCGATACGAGATCTTTCATAAATTTTGCATAGTTCGACATTTGTTCTAAGGCTTCAACCAGTGGGATGTTGATGTGTAGCTGCTTCAACATATCCATGAATTTCCCGAATTGTTTGTCCTGATTCTTTTTCTGTAGCCTTTGTGGAAAAGGTGGTGGAAGTCTCTCGGTTGGTGCAATTGCCTTCTGATGTTTTGCGGGTGCTGCAGCACTGGTACTAGCATCAGCCTCGTTAATCTGCTCAGAGCCTTCCACTTTATCAGCGTCGGTGTTCTCTCCTTGGTTCCTTCCTAGATCTTTCCTCAGAGTCTTTCACAGTTTCCACTTTTCTGCCGTTGCGCAAAGTAATGGATTGACATTGTTCTTTTCCTTCTCGTTTTGGAACTTCAGTATCGCTCGGCAACATTCTCGTAGGTCTAGTATTCAAAGATAGAGCGAGCTGACCTACTTGATTCTCCAGATTCCTATGAGATGCGGCTTGATTCTGAATCGCTGCATTCATATTTTGCATGATCAGCTCAGATCGTTCCATAAATTCGCTGACCTTTTGTTCAAACGTTTTGGATTGTTCGGGTTGTTGTTGTGGGCGGTTTGCTTGAGTCGGAAAACTCTGATTATACCCTTGTAGTGCAGGTTGAAATATTGATTATGCGTTCGTGGTTGCTGTTGTTGGCTCCACTGATTACTTGGTTTCCATCCTTGCGTAAAATTATTCCGATTGTTCTCACATAATTAACTGCTTCGGGATTTGGCGGACAATAATCGTAAACATGTTCTCCCGAACAGTAAGACCACGATATACTTTTTACAGGTTGTGGGTTGGCTTGCTGCATGTTCAGATTCTTGAGGGTGTTGTTGAGTGTAGTCATTTGAGCAGTTAGGGCCATCACTAGATCAAGATCTAAAATTCCAGGTTGATTATTCGTCGATGCTCTCTTCGGTGCTGTAGCGCTCTCTGTCGGCCACTGTTAATTATTTGTAGCCATATTCTCCAGTAGCGAAAAAGCTTTCGTGCATGATTTGGATAAAATAGCTCAGTTTGCTGCTGCATCTAAAAGAGATCGAGTCTGTCCATGCAATCTATTGTAAAAAGTTTCCAGCTGGACCCATTCTTCAACACCATGATTCGGACATTGTCGTAACAATTCTTTGAACCTCTCCCAAGCTTCATAAAGGGATTTAGTGTCTTGCTGACTGAATATCATGATCTCCCCTCGCAACTTTGCGTTCTTCACCGGTAGAAAATATTTTAGCAGAAACTTCTTGGCTAAATCCTCCCATTAAAAGTACCGATGGTTTGCAACATTTGAAACATAATCGGCTTCAATTCGCACCTAACTTCATTGTTCTCTGGTCGAAAAATTCCAGGATTTAGCCGTTCCAAATCTGGAATTGCATAATCTCGAATTGGTCTTTCTTGTGCATGACCGTGGTTTGCTCGTTGGAATGCGTTTTGAGCCATTAGTTCTTCATTCACCGCTCCGCTTTGATTTAAATTTTGGTGTCTTCTCTCTTGAAGCGTTCTTTCAGGTTCGGGGTCGTAAGGAATGAGCTCTCGTTCCTCGTCGTTTTGCATAGGCACCTGAAAAATTAAAAAGAACCATAAAAATTCTTTCTTTTTGAATTTTTATAATTTTTAACGTTAGAGTTAGTTATATTCACAAATATTTCACAATGAATTCTAAAAATAAAAAAATTTCCGTTATCCCCGGCAACGGCGCCAAAAATTTGTTGCTTGAAAATGTAATCGCAAATTAACGCAAGTGCACGTGTCGCAACTGTAGTAATAAAAATATTGATCCTACAAGGACAAATCAACTTTCAATTCAGAGAATCAATTGCAAAGTAAAAGAAATAAACTAAAAATCGTAACTTTAAATATTTACAAAAAGAATTAAAGAATAAAGAATATGTTTTTATTCATTTTGATTGGTTTTTTATCTAATCTAATACGCATAAAGTAAATTGCAGAAAATAAAGTGCAAAAAGTAAAGTTGGTGGTTGAATCGAGAATTAGAATTAATCTCAGAAAGAATTAACTATGATTGACTTAAGCAAATCAACAAACGAAAAATTCAAAATTTAATTAAGACTAAATAGTTCTACACTAACTATCAAGAGTTCATATAATTCACGGAAATTAAAACGAAAAGCAAATGGAGAGAATTTTGGTCATCGCCGTCGAAAACCGTTGTTCTCACAGCCTCGTTCCCCCGCCGCCGTGATCGTCGCTGTAAACCTCTTCTTCGGATTGACGCCCGAAGCTTGATTGTGAATCTCGTTCTCCAATTCTACACACCTATTTCGTGGTATTCACCTTCCTTTAAGTAGACTTCGTGCAGCTTCAGCAGATTTGAGAGGCGGTTGCAATTTGGAGGGAAATCTGGATTGGTTTGGAAAGTAGTTGAGATTAGGAAGGATTTCCAAATCTTCAAAGATATTTTTGTTTCCAAATTTGATTTAGAGCTGATTCTTCCTTCTTTTTCGTGATTATTCCAGCCTTTATCTTCATTAATCTTCTGTAATTGCATGAAAATAAAAATCTCGTGATAATACAAAATATACGACATATCAGATAGAATCACGTAAAAACAGCGTGACTGATGTTGTGGCATCGCTACAGCATTATCATTAAAAAGTCCGCTTACTTTTAAATTATAATAGATTCTTAACAATTTAACCACTAAAACTACGTAATTATTAAGTCTAAACTTATGTTTTATTACAGTTGCTTTTAAAAGTCTAAGCTGTCACAGCTGCACTTATGCTCTTATCTTGCTGCCCAGAAGATGGACAAACTTTTTGGGTATCTGCGCAGTTCAAGCTTCAAATAGTTGGAAGAGGCGGGCTATGATTTGCCTTTCTAAACATTTGAGCTGCCTTGGACTAAAAAAACCTGTACTATAACCTTGGCTTCCAAATGCCAACTTCCTAAAAAAAATTGATTTCAGCAGATTGTTGATCAGAGTTAACCTTGGCTGACAAATTCTGTCCTCTACAGTAAAAAACAATGACTAAAGGAATCATTTTTATCAAATCTTCGTCGGAGCGGTTCTTCTTAGAAGTTACAACTGTTGACTGCTTCGTATGGCACACTACCCATATGCTCTTGGACTCTCAGGTGTTTGAGAACTCTTGTCCGTACAGTGTTATTCTGTCTTTTGCTTTTGCTCCTTTCTTTTCCGGTAGAAGGTAAATAGGAACGCGAGGTTTTGGTAATCAATCCATTCGAACCCTCACCTCGAAATGAAAGAATGAAGGTACAGCCGGGCGGATGGCCAGTGTGGACCAATCCCTGAAAAAAACCAAAAGAAAATGTCTCCCATCTACCTAGATGAAGCAAAATAGCACAACGAGATTATTTAATGACGTAGTGTGGAGTAGTATTAGGAGAAAATCAGCATGATTCGTGTGCCAATCTAACGGTACAATGTAAAGAAATCCTCTTAACTTGCAAAGCTTCCTAATTTTAAATTAAATAAGTGATTTTTTTTACTAAGAGAAATAATAAAGGTTAGGAGAGAAGCTCTCTCCCCTGCTGGCGATTCTTAGGCAATTTCACGGGCCTCCCATCTTTCTCCAACACTCCATTGATTTTTATCATCCTGCTAGCTCTGGGCTCACTCACTGACGAGTTTCCTTCTCTCCCGAGGGCTCCTCCCTTGCGGTTTGGAGCATTGCCTTTTTCAAGAAGCAAATCAGTTAGTGAGTTTTCGGCTTCTTGGGTCACCTAGAGCCTGAAACGAAAGATTTACGGCTGATGTTTCCAGCGCTTCTGTTAGGTGCTTTCGAGATCCTGTTTGTTTTGCTCTTCTTCTCCGTCGGGTTTTCTCCCATCCCGTAGATTTCTCCCTTACGGTTTGGAGTATTGTGATTTGAAGAAGCCAATCTGACAAGGAATTTTGTTTCTCGGGTACTCTGGAACTTGTTGCGAACGATTTCTGGCTGTCCTCTGCCATTGCCGCGCCGGCAAATCGTTTGTAAGTTCTCAGCCCTATCAGAGTAAAAGGTACGGTTTTTTCGGCTGCTAAAACAAGACGTATCTGTCTCCGACCAGCTAGCAGTGACTGTTATAGCTACTTGTTTCCGACGTAGGTTTGCTGCTGCCGGTGAAGGTTAGGCGTACACGTCTGTCAACAGAAATCCAGACCTCGAAGCTCGTTCTGTCAGCCCTGAATTTCTGGAAATTGTGCCTAGTCTCCAGGGCAGAAGATTCGTAATCTACCCCCTAGCGGCGTTGAAATTTCAACCCCAAGAGCCAGGTGCTGAGCTGTCACCTTCCTGGGTTTTGTGTCTATACTTTCTTGCCGGCCTGAAGTAGACTCTCTTCTGGCTGCGTTGAAAATTCCTTTCCTTGAGCCTTACGAAGAATTTGACATCTCCCCGGGCTTTGAGGCTTCTTCTGTCTGATCCCAGCAACAATGCGGAAAAAGGCTAAGTCGAAGGAGGCAATCTTGAAACTGCCGGAGTCCATCAAAAAAGTAAATCTAGATCAAGTTGTGAAGAAGAATCCCTCCTCAAAGTTTCTGGAGACAGCCAAGTTGAAAGAGGATTGCTTGGAGCTGAATGTCTCGACAGCCAAACTGAACAAATCCCTCTCAAAGCTCTCGAAATCAGGCAAATCTATAACATCAGGTAGCATCTTATTCCCACAAACTAATGTTGATTGTGGGCTGCTTGGGAAGTCTCCATCCTCTAGGCAGGAGATTATTGGTTACATGCCTGATTGCTCTAATTTCTCTTGTTTTGCCCAAACCGAACCTCCCCCTGTATGCTTTCAGATAAAAGGCCTGAAATGGAATCCGAAAGATTAGGCAGATCCCTCTTTTGGGGCAAAGATACCAGCTATCCTCGGATCCATGTGAAGATGAAGCAATCCATATCCTAGGAGAGGAAAACCCTTGACATGAAAAAGACGTTAGGTCACGCCCTAATCGGATACTTCCAGAATAGACACCCCAAGAAAATGGCCTTAAGAAGCTCGTTGATGGCTGGAAAGTGTCGGTCAAAGTTATACCGAACACAAATGGTTGGATTACGTCATATTCCAAACCAGCCTTGGCTGTGAAAGGGTTTTAAGGGAGGGACTCTACTCGGTTTTTGGCAACCTCCTTCTTAAGGAAATGCCCGAGCCCAAGAAAATGGGGAAGCCAAAAATGAGAGTTCCAACTCCATCCCCACTATGATCCTAGCTTCTTGGAATATTAGGGGTTTTAATTCACCCCTAAATCACTATACCCATCTAATCAAAGGCTCAAGAATTGATATAATCGGTTTGCTTGAAACAAAGACTTCTCCGAAAATTATCCACGACTTCGTGGCCAAAAGATTAATTGTTGGAAATTTGTTACAAATTTTGATCTTCACCCAAGTAGCAGAATTGCTTTAATTTGGAAGTTGATAAAGTTGCAGTTGAGCTGCACGAATTGCATCCGCAAGTCATGCATGCCTCCATCTATTGCAAAATCAACAGATCGACCATATACGTATCTTTCGTCTATGGGCTTCGTTCTGTAATAGAGAGGCGAAGCCCTTGAGAAAATCTATCGAGCTTCAGCTCCACTCGTTCTTTTCCTTGACTGATTATTATGGGAAACTTCAATGTTGTACTTGCCTAAGAATATCACAAAAGTGAAACTACAGTTTCAAACAGAGAAATGAGTGACTTCAAATTTTGTTACTATTCTTTGGGCCTTATGGATCTCCCCTCACCTGGACAAGTGGAATGGTATGGTCAAAATTGGACAGAGCGCTTGTAAACAACAATTGGCTACAAATTTGCCCTCTTGCCGCTGCCCTTTTCCTGCCTCCTAGTCCCTCTGACCATATTACGAGCATCCTCTCCACCCAAGATCAAGCTCTACCTGGCAAAATTCCATGGAAATTCAACAAAATGTGGACCATGAGAATTTTCTAGCCATAACAGACTCTTTCTAGAAAACAACGGTCCACAAACATAAACAGTTCATCCTCCTCACAAAACTCAACAACCTTAAAGTTGGATTAAAAGAGCTTAATGAAAAGCATTTTTTTTCATATTTTAGCCAGAGCTAAGAAAGCAAAAGGAGGACCTTGAATCTGTCCAATCATCTTTCCTCTTGGGACGCTCAAATAACGGTTCATCCAAAGCTCTCTCGGTACTTAGAAAAAAGATAACGCCCCTATGCGATGCTGAAAAATCCTTCTACAAGCAAAAAGCAAACATTGTCTTCAAAGTGACAAGCCTACAAAACTTTTTTACTCTCTAGTTAAAAGAAATGCTAAACAAAACTTTATAGCCTCTTTGACGAAACCGAATGGCACGACAACTACCTCCCTGGACCACATCTCATCCGAGCTAATTCGCTACTTCAAGGACCTTCTGGGTGTCCCTCAAAGCATCTCCTAGCTAGATTTGAGTGTCATAAAGGGAGGATCTCTAATCTTCTCGGATATCAGTGCTGACCTAAGTAAGGCCATCTCGACTAAGGAAATATTTAATGCTCTTCAGAGTATCAAAAATGACAAATCCCCGGGCCCTAATGGATATTCCTCAAAATTCTTCAAAGAATCTTGGAGCATCACAGGAAACAACTTTGTCAACGCAGTTTGGTAATTCTTCGGCACTGGTCGCTTGCCATGCCGCAGAAGCAAACAACTTTGTCAACGCAGTTGAACCATGCCATAATATCCCTGATTTCCAAAACCTGCCATGCCGCAGAAGCAAATGACTTTAGGCCTATCTCCTGTTGCAACGTTTTCTACAAGGTTGTAGCTAAGATTTTGGCCTACAGGTTTGCCTTATCTTTGAATTTCATCATCGACCCGGCACAATCCCCCTTCATTAAAGGAAGAAATATGATGGATAACATTCCATCTTATGCAAGAGCTAATCAGGAAATACAACATCAAAATGATATCACCCAGATGCTTCATTAAGGTTGATCTTTGGAAAGCTTTCGATTCAGAGGCATGGACTTTCCTGGAAAATATTCTCCGAGCTCTTGGGTACCCTTCCATTTTCGTTGCCGGGATTGTGGAATGTGTCTCGACCACATATTATTCCATCTCAATTAATCGTAGATTTCATGGGTTCTTCTCGAGACCCAAAGGCCTTAAACAAGGGGACCCGTTATCTCCCTACCTTTTTATCATTTGCCTTGAATACTTCTCCCGATCATCCGTTCAAGCCTTTCTTCTTCGGGGTTCAAGTATCATCCAATGTGTAAACCCCTCGGCATAACGCATTTGGCTTTCGCGGATGACCTCATCCTTCTGTCCTGGGGGACCTGATGTGTCGTCAAACGATGAGCGGCGCACCGTGGTCGGAAGATGAGCGTGTACGTGCCTCGGGTGAGGTATCGTGCACAGCGGTCAGAAAATCGGGTCGGACGATTTGTGGAGTTGTGGTGCGGAAGTGTAATGAGATGGAAAGAAGGTGGATTGAAGGTGAAAATATGAGAATGGCTTGGATAAAAACGAATGTGGTTCGGAGGGAAGTATACAGACCGGAATCGGTGAAAGTGGTCGTTCGGGAAAATGGAATGGGTATTCGGAGAAGAGTAGTTTTATGGAGGTGGAGGTGACGCTTTGAACACTTGAACGAATAAGTGTTCAAAACGGTAGACCTTGCTCGTGTTCGGATATAACGCACCGTTCACTCACAAGGGTTGCCGAGGCTTGGCCGGATGTGACGCACCGGAGAAGGATCGACGAGGGAGAGCTTCGACCGAAGGTTGAAGGTGTGTAAACACAATTTTGATTTGAAAATTCTCTGAGTTCAATAGAGGCATATGCCCCTTAAATAAACAAAAACATCAAAGGAAAAATACTAAGTAAGAATTGTAAGCCGTTGATCGGTTGGATTCTCGGATTGAGAAGACTCGGATCGGTGAGGTGGCGCGGGATTTTCGGGATTGCGCCGTCTGGGTGTAGTCGGGTCCGGGGGGGAGCGCGTCGCACTTGTAGAGGATGTGGACGCGGTCGGGTCACAGTCGGGTGCGCGTAGGCGTGCGCTGACGGGTTCGCTGAGGTGGGCGCGGTCGGTGTGCGCTAAAGGAAATCCCGTGATTCTCGGGATTTGCTCGTGACAATCGTGATCTCCGAGTCTCATGGGATTTTGCGTGTGCGAATTTCTCCTTGTCTCTCTAGTTATTATTTTCCCGCTAATATGCTCCTTCCATAAGAATTTGGCACGATCGAAATTGATAAGTGAACGCGGCTTTCCTTAAGTGTCGCATGGGTCTCGGCCTTGATGGATCGCGGGCCTTTTAATTTGTCTTCCCGTGTCTTGGGCTTGCTCTTCTTACTCTTCTAACTCTTTATTTGCTAAAAGGAAATGTGGCGCTCGACCACTTATTGAAGATGGCCGAGTCCCTTAATGGGACTCGGAGTGGGCCGTGTCGGCATGGGCCGTGTCGGCTGGTCCGTGAGGCGCGGTCGCGGTGCGGTCCGCCGAGTCTAAATCGAGCAGCCTCGTGATGCTCGTCTTGGGTCGATCTTGGTCTAACTCCGAAGGTGTTTCCGAGGATATGGTTCCTACAAAACGAACAACCAAGTTAGTATAAAATTCTCGATCCGTTGGGCCCGAGTCTCGTGGCACATCAGGACCATGGCTCAATCCAAGCTCTTCTCCATACCTCAATGATTATAGTGTGGCATCTAGACTCCGAATGAATAATCACAAGTCTTGCTTCTATTCGGCCGGCATCAAAGATCAAGCCCTCTCTGAAATACTTAGCTCTACAAACCTAGAAGCGGGAAAGATGTCTTTTCGTTACCTTGGTATTTTCCTTGCTGCCAAGAGACTAAATCTCAATAATTATGACAGCCTCACTAAAAATCTAAAGATTTATGTTGATTGCTGGAGTGCCAAAACGCAATCTTATGCATGAAGAGTGGAACTTATTAAAACCGTCTTACAAAAAGTTGAATGTTTTTTGCTGTCAATCTTCAACCTTCGAGTAGTTGTCCGCATAAAAATAACTCAGATTTTCTAGACATTCCTCTGGAGAAAATTCAACTCCAATGTTTCTTGGTCGAGCTGGTGCCTCCCCAAAAAAAGAGGAATCAGTTTCAGAGACCTAGAGTCATTATGCCCTCCTCACAAAGACTCTCTAGAACATTCATGGAAAAAAAGATTCAATGTGAGTCTGTTGGATCCAACATTTTTATATTAAACATTTGGATTTCTTGGATTAGATAGTCAGATCCCGCGCCTTCCTCTAATCAAGAAACTTCCTCGAATTCGGGATGTCATAAGAGACAAATATAGTTCGAAAGAGATTGCAACAACCAACCTTACATCATGGAGTATAGACACCTGAAATAAAGGGCTTCCAGAAGTGTACAACTTCTTCATATTCTCTGCACCTATAAAGCCTTGGTATAGGATTATATGGACCCGACGGCCTACCCGAAACACTCTTTCATCTTATGACTTGCTGCCATTGATGTACTGAAAACTAAAGACAAGCTGTCCTTTTTGGAAATTGATGAATCATGTCCCTTCTGTTCTTCTCATTTGGAGTCTTCGCTTCACTTATTTTTTTTCTGTCAGTTCACTTCTGTTGGGCACACTCGAAACATGTCGACAATTGCTAGCGCCCTCAAGTGGACAATAAAAGTCTGTTGTTTGGAAGCACATCAAACAAAAATTTGGGCACACTCGAAACATGTCGACAATTGCTAGCGCCCTCAAGTGGACAATAAAAGAGGCAAAAAAGAAGAACAAAAATAGAGCACTGATCCTCGAAATCCTGCTCTCATCAATGGTATACCATTTGTGGTCTACCCGAAACTCCCACAACTTTGAGAATATATTCAATCACCCAGATCAAATGGCCAAACGATAGAGCTGCACGTCTACAAGCTATTATTCTCCTTCTTCCCAACACTTCTCTCAAGATTAGAATCCAACCTCCCAACCTTAGCATTCAGCGAATTACACTAAGTGCTATATTTTGATTACTATGATATGACATACTTTTGTTAGCTGTTCTGATTATCACCATTCTTGATTCTTTTTGCTCTGGATGTTATCTGCTTGGGATCATATCTGTGCTGTTTTGTGAACTAGATGGCTGCAACCGCACAAACCCCAACGATATTTATGCAGGTTTGAAATGTTTGTGTCTGTTTAGAAGTATCCGAATATACCTGATTCTAACTATATGCTGCTACCTAGTTTGGACACCTAAAAAAGTTGTCCATGTTGCTTGCAGGTCTGTATTCCATTCGGGTCTCTGGTATAGATCTATTTCAATTGTGGGTGAATGACTGGATTGTAGTCTCCTCTCCTATGGCTAGTACTCTAATTGAAACATTGTCCATTTTAACTGTTTTAATTTAATTTACTTATAAAAAAATAAGAGAAATCAGAACATTCCAAAACATTTTTTGAATCAGAAAGTTAGACTAATTTCCTTCGTGAACTTGCTATCTTGTAGATCTCAAAAAAACATGTGAAACCAAAAAAAGGAAATTGTCAAAATAGAAACACAATGAACAAAGGTGTCTTCTTAAGTAATACCTACTAAGTTTTCTGACATTTCTATACCGGACTTGATGAAGTTATACCTACTAAATGTTTTGATGTTTTCTATAACGAATTCGACCTGATAAATACTCAATCACAAAACAAATCTCTTGTACTTGCAAATCACGAGATGAACATAGAAAACAAGTATTCATACATAAAAAATCGTTGAAAATTTTAAAACATAAGAGTTTGATTTGTTTACTTACCAAAGTCTTTGGGCCGGCTTATTTGCTTTTACCTTTCTTTTATGCTTGACAGGAAACTCCGTGGAACCTTCTCTTCCTAGAGGTGTCGATGGTAGGAAACCAGGGCTCAATAACAAAAGGTGTCATTCGCCCACAAGCATTATCACTACTAGAGCAGTTCAACATCGTCTGCTGATCAGAAAAGGTGGAGTTCTACTAAAAACATATAAATATGGCAATGGCTACAATGCTTCATCCTATCTCAGGGCCAGAAAGAAAATCCAAACAAGAGATCCGTAAATAAATCATATAAATGTAGTTCAAATGTGTATATATATATATATATCATTCTCAACTCAGATAAAGGACCTCTTTCCAGTATTCTGACATTTATTTCTCTCGTGTTCAAAAGGGCAGAAAAGACAATTCTTGAAGAAGATGACCTCAGTTCTTTCAGCTGCCTGCGCATGCAGTTGGTTGGTCGGATACCCGATTTAGCTGTTTTCCTTCCCTTATACCCCAGCAAGACAAAATGTAAACTAAATAGTCTTGTAGTGCCAAGGCAGTCAAAAATAGTTTCATATGCAGAAGAAGAAGAAAATGGTTAATAGAGTAGCCCCTGAAAGCTTGTTAATTGCGCCGTTTCTCCAAGCTTTTTCTTCTGGAAATAATTTCAGCAGCCCAACTTTTTCCAATAGCAGTCTGAAATTTTCCTGGAAGAACAGGCAGACAGCAATGAGACCGGACCGAGATAAAAAAAATCTCCTGTTTCCTTTATATCCAGATTTATGTTTAAGAAAAAAAAAACAGTATAGGGCTCGCACCTGCTGTCGAAAGGTAGAACTCATCCAGCACTTTCCCATGCTCTGAAATGAGATTCATTAAATGAGAAAGCATGATAAAGACCAAAAGATAAGGTACATGCAAACTTCAGAAGTTACCCATTTCATATTCCAATGCCTGCAGAATCATTTCAACCTGAAAAATGAAAAAGAAAATATATGGTGGAGTAAGTTTTTTTATGCATCGTGGTTGTGCATGAGAGATCTGGAGAGTGTGTCATACACAAGCAACCCAATAAGAAGGCATTTAAAATGAATCCATCTGAGCATTGGCTCTGTTCTATACAGGTCAGCAATCATCTTCAAATGCAATTTCAGAATTGCGAAGAAAATTGGGAAACACTGATCAACATTTCCTCACTATAGAGTTGTAGAAAAGAAAAGGGTACTGGAACTGGAAGGTACATACCTTATCAAAATCTTTCACAAGATTAGCCTCAACTGAAGCATTATTTTCATACTCTGCCCAAAGTTCCTTGATCTCTTCAGCTGCAGGCACAAAAATTTCTCTCCATTCAAATTTTTTTGCCATATGAATACAATTTTAAGATAACAAGGACAATTAGGCACCTCTCATCCCTCCACCAAGAACCTCACACATTTCATTTAATGCTGCCGACTCTCTTCTGCTCTTTTCTTCTTTGGGCACTCCATCGGAAGGAGTTATATCGCCAACAATAGCTGTTGGATAAAAAACAAATATATATATATATATATGTACCAAAAATATTCATGTTCAAATGAAGTGCACTTGTTATAGTTTTCTTTTAGGTATACTAGACAAAACTTACAATTATGTCTTTTAGTAATCTAGATACTGTTTATTTAAGATTGTAAGATTAGGGAGATCAATAATTTTGGGAAAATAATGTAATGAGAAAGCTTTCTCGCATCTCCAACATCTGTCTCCATCTTTCTAAATTAGATTATCTTATTGTTTTGTCTCTTTGAGNTAAATTATGTTATTGTTTTGTCTCTTTGAGTAAAATCTAACCCGGTTCATATCATCTTGACAGCAAAAATGACAACAATCGGATTCCAAGAAAGAACTTGTGGTTGAATTCTGCTCGCATGCAAAACAATTTTAACAAAACCATTTACAATCTAGAGTAGTTAATGCAAATTTATTCTTGTCACAGTATCCCTGCGCAGATTGTAATTTTGACCATGGCTCCTGAGCTCTGTTAACTAGTGAAAAAAACAATCATACTGCAAACTAAGAGAAACAGCATTATATTATGTTGGGACACAAACAACAATCTATTTTAAACAGATTGGATTTTCAGGCTGTTTGCTTTCTCTTCATGGAATTTCAGTATTTCTTTTCCAAACCTATTTTGCACTCCATTATTTGTTTAAGATTAAACAACTTGATTCTTCTTTCAGTTAGAATGATGTTGAAGAGTGTGTGACGGATGGGTGTTGAACCGTTGTTAACAATACATGATTTGACACCCATACGTGACATCCTCAAAGACCAGAAACTAGAATTTTGTAAAAGAGAAAATACCTTCTGCGATGTCATGTACAAGAGCAATCTTAATGCACCTATTTCCAAAAAAAACTTCAATAAGAGCCACATAAGTAAAAAAAAAGTAGCAAATATCAATTACAAATATTGTGGACAAAGTAAAAAAAAAAGAACAATGTGATGCAAAATATTTCTCTCTGGGCTGTCCAAAGACAACTAATGAGAATATGATAATTGTCGAATATGATACAAACACTAAAATTTACGTTAATTTTATTTCTAACAAAACCTCTTGGGCAGTCAACAAAGCCTACCCTCTTTTTCACCAGGCTTGGAAATGTGGGTAATGTCACTCAACCAAATCCTAAATCCTAAATAGCAGTGGCCCAAGCATGTGACTACGTAATTACCTTCAAATATCTTATTTTCTTAAGTGTGGTTCGAAGAACTGATGGTTGGTGATAAGATATGTGTGTTGATAATAGTGGGCAAGCTTGATCGCACACCACACAATTCTATTGTTATTCCTATGCAGAACAAGGCTTATTCCATCTCAACCACTAAGAATTGGGAAGGTGCCGCATAAAATTGTTCCAACACAAGACAATTAACTCTGCCTGAGAGAAATTAGGTTTACTAATCCCCATTACAAGTGAAAAGCAAGAAGAATATAAACACACTGTTAATCTTATGATCCAAATGAAATTTTGCAAGTAGAAATGAGCCAGCCAACTAAAGATAGGAGGCGATTTACTGCCTTTAAAAATTACTATCAGCATTCCTTGGATACTCTTAGAGAGAGAAGAAAATTTAGAATTAATAACATAAAGTCAGAAATCTTCAAACTCTGACCAAACAAATTACATTAGTACTCAAATTCCTATAGGGGTAAGACTTGGTAAACCTTTCCCTGTTCACGCCCGGAATGTTCTCAGCAATCAATCCCATCAAGGCCATGCGATACATATGATCAGCAATTGATTCAGGACCTTTAATTCCATGATTAATCCACCCTTTTCTTTTAGTGGTCTATTGGAGGAAACAAGTAAGAGTCAGACAAAGTATAAACGTAAACAGACAAAAGAAAAAACAAGATATGATCGCCCATTTCATACCAAAAAAGAAATATCAAATTCTAATTTGATAAACTTTGCATACAGAAAAATGGTTAGCAGATGGCAATGATCTTTAGGGGACAAGAGGATTGATTTTGCACAACTCCCTTTTGCATGCTATTAACTCTTTTTTCTTATTATAGTAAATGAAGATTTGTTCAATCATGACAGTCCTTTTATGAAAAAGTTCAGTTCTTACTCTAAATTCCTAATGATACGAGTCGCTAATTTGCTATATTCCTCAATCATTCAGATGTATTTAAACAGTAGACAATCTCGACAAATAGAAGTAAGACAAGTAAAAACACAGCATTAGCAATTGAAAGAAATAATTATCAGCATGAATATGACTTATTTTCCAGTTATAACACAAGCCAAACATGCAGAAAAGAACCAATTTCCTTCATCAAACCTTAAGACGATGACACAGGGTGAGAAAATCAATAGCGGACGACGGAGAAGTAGAACCAGCAGACCCGATCGGAGGATCAAAGTCCTGCAAAGAGGCAGATCGTTTGGAGAGAAGCCCATCGAAGTCCGGCAGGTGGGAACAAAAAGGGGAGGGCCTGGGGATCCGCGCACCGCCAGCAAAAAAGAGTCTGGGTGAGGCGTGGGGGAAGAAAGAAGGGACGGAGCGATGCAGCGGAGGCGCGCACCGAGTCGAAGCATGAAACGCCATTGCCGATCAGAAGAAGCTGAGCAAACGAAGCTTTCCTTTTTTCCTACACTAGACTCACTGCCAAATAAAGAGACGGTTTTTGGTTGCCCCGCGGCTTACATAGCTCAGTTAGCTCGTTTGATACGAGAGCGTAATTTTGATGTTTACATGTGCTAACGTAACTCAGAGTTGTTATCTTTAATATTATAGTAGTTTTTTGGAATATCATATAAAGCTCTCTTATTTCTACACCGCTGAATCACTGTGATTTAATTTTTCACAAACTGTCAGGTCGGAGTGTGAGAGCTCTGAGAATAAAGAACTTTGCCTTGGTCACGGTAGAAGGTTTTTGGTTTTTGGTTTTCTCGATAAGCTTGTTGTTCAATTTTTAATATATTTATCGAATTCAACAATTGACATTTCCAATTAGGATATTCTATATAATCTTCGCTTCTTCATCTCACGGAAGTGAATTGTGAATCTGTCCTGTGCCGGTTCAAATCTCGTTGTTCGTTCGCTCGAAAATAACAAAAAAATAGGAGTGAAATTTTTGTTTATCTTATCACATTTTTTAAAGACTAAGACAAATTCTATTTTCTCTTATTTACTACGGCGGTGGCAAACACCGTTTAAAGACTAGGACAAGTTATGCGGTGTGGTCTTAAATGTTTCGTTCGATAAATCATATTTTGTCATGTGATATTATTTTAAAGGAGTCAATGTTTCCAACTTATTTCTCTTTGAAAATCAATAACTTGCCAAACCGTTTTGCCACGAGTTATTTTAGTTTGGCAATCGCTTAGCAAAGAAGATCATCCAATAAAAACCTAGTATCATTATGAGAACATCTAGGGTTCAAGAGCTTCGATTTGAAGTTAAATTAAAAACCAATCAATATAGTTTGCTTTAGTTTGCTTTGAAGCCAAATTAGAATGGAAGAGACTCAGTTCAATTTTAGAATTGGAGATTCAAAATTGAACCGAACCGAGTTGAATTAAGAAACCAAACAAAATGAACCTCTATCTTTTGGTTTATTGGGTTCAATTCGTTAGCTAATGGTCAATGAGTTAATAAATTTAATTGTCAATATCTTTAGTAGGAAATACCTTCTTAGAATATTTCTAACATGCGTATCACATTATTTGAAGCTAAAATCTAGCAAAAATAGTGCAAATTTTATGGTTTGTTATGGTTTGGTCACGATATTTTAATGTTATGATTCTGGTATAAACATTTTAAACTAAGCATCGACCAATATTCACATGTATCAACCCATCCGGACTTGCTACTAGGTGTGCAAAAATGAGAAAGCCTCAACTTTCGATCTAATAGGTTTTGACCGCTATGACACTATTGTAGACTGGTGCTACATTAATCAAGCTTCAATAACTAGAATTTTCTATCTCACGATGGTGACGAGTGGAAGGCATATCCGAGACAAATGATCAATCGAAAAAGGACAAAATGCCAACATTATAAACAGAAGAATTAGAGCTCAATTGAAAAAAAATTATTACTCTAATAATTTCATAAAAATTACGAGAAATGATGACATCTTAGAAAGAGTCAGTTGCAGATGTTTAATTGAGACATGCAAGTGAGTCAAAGATTCTCATGGGACAAGCTCTCTCCATTATTTTTGCTATTTATCACATTAAATAATGAAAAAGTTAGAACAACCTAAATCATCTCCCTATAAAAATGAATTTCGACCTTGTATAATTTTTATTGGCTTGATCTTAATTTCTTGATTTTGGACTCAAGTTAGGGTCCAACTCCAGTGTAAATTTTCAAAAAGTAAGGTATCCATTTATGTATCCTTCTACAGAGAATGATGAATGAATGTTTCACTAATTCTAAGACTTTGGACAGCTGGGTAGTGAAGCAACATGGGGCAGGGTCCCAAAATAAATCACAATTACCGATTGACAGACTGGAAGATAGGTTACCTAGTGATGGGATGAGTGTCCAAGCATACGAATAAAATTACTAAGTTTTTTGGGCGAGTAGCAGCAATATCCTTTCCAAGTGTATGAACCAAATGCTCTTAAGTATAATGCAGAGTTTTAGGGCTACTCTAACTGAGAATGTTGCGTCAAATACTGAGAAGGATAGAAATGTCTATTCATGAATGTTTTGTGAAGCTCGTGAATGGTTCATCTATTACTCCTATGTTAGAAACATAGCCGTAAAATACAAAACAAATAAATTATGCTCTTTGTATTGTTTGTCCAGAAACTCTTACCCTTCTCATATCAATGGCTTGGCCAGTTTTACGGATCTCGAACGACCTGTGAGCCTTGCATCAAAAGCACAATACAAATATACAGTCTTTATCCACCTTTTTTCTTTCTCGCGGGGAATATTTTCCCCAAGCAACACACCACAAAAGTGGATTTCCATTGTCAAGAAAAGAAACGAGAAAACAATATATGCAAGCTAAATCCATAAAACCAAAAGACCACGATCACAGCATACACATCTCTTCAGTTCTTCCTAACACCTCTTCTTGAAACTAATCATTGGCTTAGAACCATTTGAATAGCAGTTTTTTGAGCATGGGACAAACTCTGCAGTTTTTCCATATTGAAACAAGGTTATTTTTGTCGCTTAAAGAATAGTCCCAACAAAATTAACTTATAGTTCAACAACAAAATAGTTGTTTTTCAGTACTTTAGTAAGGTGAAGAATACCTGGAAAAGATGATCAAAGAATGGTTTATAACTCTTCGAAAAGTTTACTAGAAAGTCTACGAGATATGTTGCCAAATTAATCTGAAAGGTAAGGAAAAAAGAGAAATGATAAATCAATAAAATCTCAAAAAATGAATTACTTGAGTGATTATGCACGACAAGAAAACCTGATTGAGCGGGTCAGAAACAGTGAGTAGATCATCTTCATACTCGTCCTCTTGATTCTAATTGTCATGATAGGAAGACAACGGGAAACAGAGTAGATGAAATTATTTGATAAAAAAAGGCTTTCAAAACTTCAAATGTTTTCATCAAACCTCTTGGCAGACTTTGGCCATCGCTTGAAGATGTTCAAAGGTGGGTCTAGCTGTCGATGTTGAATCAGCAAGATAAAGCAAATTTTCATCAATCTCCCCATCATCTGTTTGAGCATCTTCCCAGTCACTATCCTGCAGAAGAATTAGGTGTATAAATATTTGATTGTATCATGCGTCAAGTTATAATTAGTACCTCCTTCTCATCAACCATAACTTGTTCTCGAATTTCAATCAGTGCATCAGCCAATAAAGCCAGTATCTGCAACAGAAAACAGAAAGTGTGAAAAAATAATATATAATATGGAAGATGGAAAACTGTTTATGATCGTTTCACTTTTTTACACTAAAGCCGTGAGGGGAGAAGATACAATATCCGTTAAACTGACATTTCTTTTGGTACCACACTGACCCTGATCCACATTTACTGAAGACATATAAACTGCCTCATAATCGTAATGATCACTAGCACACAAAATTTCAAGCTTATAAAATGCTCTTTCTCAATGAGGTCACTCACATATCAATAGGATGAAAATATAGACACGTTAAGGTGAAAATAAGTGAAAAAGAGACGGTCCTATTAACCAAAGTCAAACCACTATAGACTTAGATATAGTACCTTCACAGGAAGAGGGACGACGGTCCATTGATCTGGGGTTGATATAGCTTTTGACCTAGTAGTTACTCCTGTAGAAGACTTTAAAAATAGAAGGGTCGTAAGCAATGGAATAACAACATAGCAATAATTGTTTTAAGACACAAACCTTAACTAGATATCCTTGTACGTTAATTTTAGCCAGTTCAGAATGCTGGGCAGATAGTATCAGAGCCAAGGCACTGGTAGTGACTTTAATTTGATAGGCACCCTGAATCTCCCCTGACGACACCCACAACTATAAATTATGCATACTTGTCCTAGTAAAATGTTTACAATTGGCACTGACAACTGGCAAGGCTGATCAAACCTAAACAAACCACTTCACTACGCAAATTGTACATAGTTTACAATTGAATTGGTTGATCTCTGCACTCTCAGTTCCCGTAAATTGGTCTGCTATTGATCAATATATATATTTCATTGTTGACTGAAAATATGAACTGTTCAGGTCCTTAATTTTCTTAAGCTGTCCAAACGAATGTTAGCGTTTCTCAAATGTTATGATAATGTTAGACGATACTTCCAACTGGAATTCCATTTGTGTTTGTAGTGAAATTTCCTTATTCATATAGTCAATTACGTAGTGAATTTCCTTGTTCTCGGGAATCAGTCTTCAATACAAGAGAAAATCTCACAGATGAGTTTTAGGTTTTTTAGTTTCTTTTTTGTAGGATCAAGCTGTATAAACTAAATCAATGACTATCAGAGTGGTTTTCTCTACCACAAAATCAATAACAAAAACATAGTTTTTTATATGACATACTAAAAAAACTGACCTTGCAGCTTAGTCCATTCTGACATTAAATAAACACACGAATTATTATGACCTTCAGCTGGTATAGTTATCAGTAGATCTATAAGTTGTCCAACATTTGGGGAACTCATGTGTATCTGAATATGAACAAACCCAAAAGTGTTAAAAACCAAAACTGAATTGTGATCATAAAAGTTAAAAAGAAAATTATAAAGCAAAATAAATTGGCACCTGGAACCAAAAAACTAGTGATTTCATATATCAAGTAAGACGTAATTTACAGAAGAAGATGCAAGAATAAGATGTAGTTTACACACAAAAGAGATAAATATTCATTCATTGCTAGACATGTCATCACAGATAGGAGTTCTCTGACAGAATTAATTTTAGAATCACGAAAAAGCTTACACAAAACACTAACATTAGAGTATCAGGCAAACAGCTGCATCAGAAAATTAGTTTTTTAAGACATCTTGGACTACAGAAAAAAAATATATTGATCTAGGACCATTACACAGATAAATGCGAGGGAGAAGATAAAAGTACCATTCTAGCAAAAATCAGCAACAATGAGCTTCTCAGTCCTGCTGATTGAACAGACTGCATGCGCCTAACCATAGCAGCAACAAGATCTGGAATATGTGGCGCCATTTGGGAGCCCAGGTACAGTATTAGCTGCAGTAGGTAACTCCCAACAAAAAGTGATCCAGAGCTTTCCAAATTTGGATTTAGAAGCCTGTTTCCAAATAGCCAAATAATCAGCTGTCTCAAAGAAGTAGCAAGAGCACTCCAGGAACAATAGTTTTGACTTCCAGCAAAAAATCATATGCTCAAATGAACTACTGCGTACTAAAATTGCATTATTGTTGATCTTCCCATCGAAAGTTCATGACACCATTGCCTATGGCATGTTTAAGAACATTCAGCAGATGTAATGCATCCACGCAACAAAAGAAAAATTTGTAAAATCCAAGAAACCGTCCCCAACACAACATAATATTTGCAAACAGTTAGGTAACTAAAAAGGTAGTCTTGAACACTTTCATCTACAACCCGAGAGTTTTAGAAGAAAGACTTGAAATAACTCTTTTGGATAAAGTCCTCGTCAAACTCAACCTAAATATTGCTTAGACTCGTAAATGAGGCAAACATTAACAATTTTAAACCTTTTATTTAATAAAAAAATGATTGGCAACTGGAGTATAGAAAATTAGTCATGTCTGTAGCTATATTCAAACATACATAGAAGATGAAATGAGATATTAAGTATGATCTGCTGTTTTCGATCGTGAATGAGTCAATCTATCAAGGTAAATTCAATTAAAATTCCAATTGCTCAAAGCAACATTAATACATGCAAGAAGCATGAAGATATATGAATCTGGTCAAGATTATAAGGACAGAATAGGGCGGGCAATGCATGATTCAACGTTAACTTTCCAGTGGGATAGATAGAGATCCTCTTACCTTGAAGCTGAATCAAATAACTTTTTCATTGTAAATGCAGAATCATTGCTCCAAGTAAGGAGTTCTAGTTTTCCCCCAGCCACAAAAGCAGCAAGAGATTCTGTGGCATTCTGTTTAACAATGTTAAAGCATACTAAATGTACGCAATGCAGGAGGTTTAAGGAATGAGAAATATTCAGCAAAATGCCGACCTGCAACTCGTTATGATCGCCACTTTGGAGTACTATACTGATGACAGCATCAAAACACGCATCATGAGCTGCTTTAACCACATCATTGGGAGCATTCTGTACAATGCTATCACAAACTGTAATTAGCGAAACCAGTACCAACAATAGAAGTTATTAAAAGTTAAAGTTAGCAATTGAGGACGAAAAACAACAAACAAGGTGTCAGCATTGATATCTTGCCTTTAATAACATTGTAACCAGATCCAAAGAACCAGAAACCAATCCCTGGGGCTGCTGATGAGGCTATGATAACTTAGACACATTAGGTCTCAAAGCTCCGTATTAATTATATGGCAAAAAATCTAACAACTTTTAGTAACATACTTCAAGTAGTATGGAACGAATATATGGCAAGATTCTGGAAGCAAATGGATAAAGACACCCAGGAGCGCTTTTAATTGCCTGCCAGAAGTTTTAGAAAGAGGAAGAAAAAATGTGTACATTAATTAAGTCAAGCACGAGGCCCCTGATAACTGTCACTTCAAATTAAACCCATTATATTTGCAATATATAGATAAAAAATCCAAAACCAAACGTTCAAATTTATTCTACATACTGATATAAAAATGACAACCTTAACTCTTCATGAATTCTGCATATCCAAAGCTAATATAACTTACAATGAGCATTACATGGACATTAAATAAAGGTGGTAAAGGTTGAGGAAGCTACGTTTGTTCCATTCTGGTTGACTGACCTAATCAAACCTATTTCCCCACAGGAAAATCAAAAGCAATAACACCTGATTGCTAATGAAAATTATTCAAAACCAGAGCATAGAGTATAGATTTTCTAAAATGAATGACTTCTCATTAGATTTCCAATTTAAGACACCTACTTTGTTCGATCAGTAACAATGATATTAACCTATTTCAGATTAATATTATTAGTATTTTTTTGATACAATATTTACTTATTCTCAGTCCAAAACACCTCTTTCATGAATTTAACAAGTAAAATAGCTTTTGAGCACCCAACAAACACTGAACGTATTATATAGGCTACATCCCATGGGAGGGCATTTGTCAATTCAATTTTGAATCCTGGTCATTCAAGATAAAGACCTTAAAACATAAAATTTGAAACATGCATTGGAAATTAGATTGATATGATTTTGATAGGCCACTTTCTATGTTTACCTTTTCTTTTCGAAATACGAGCTAAAAAATAAAGTGCAAATAATGCAAAGCCCATGAGAAGAGAGAGCTCTTCTTATTTCATTAGCATAAGGGGCAGATTAGAAATGTGGTAAGATATTAATTGTACTGTTAGAGCCTATTAGTGGCGCATATAAGGGGTGTGGAAGGGAGAAAAGGGATTCGTCTAAGTTTGTATTTGGATTTTTTACGAAGAGCTTGCAAAGCTCTCAAAGAGTTTTCCCTGTCATGTTTTCTTCTCATTGCTTATATCTTGTATTATCAAATTTTCAGTAATTATGTATTTGTAAAGAAAGAACTTAACAGAAACATATTAAAATGAAGCTAAGAATATCAAAGTCTTACCTCAAGAACCTCAATTACATCGATGCTAATAAACGGGTCTGAAACATGTGCCGCCCACATATTCAGAATTATGGGAGAAAGAATTGGTTCCACTGACGCAGATAATTCACCACCTAGAAGAAAGTTCAAAACTTATAAACTAAAATTCTATTGTGAAATTATAATCGGTATCAGATGAATTTCCTACCATGTGGCTTTTAATCATAGTTAAGAATAACGACTACCTTACCTGCCTTAATTGCTGCTCCTAGAGTTTCAAGCACCAAGTGCGAAGTCTCGTCTGATGCCTGAAAATCAGAAAATATATAAAGTTAAGAACTAATAACCCCATAGATAAAAAAATATAAACAAATAAATAAATGGGTAGGCTAGTCAACCTTACTGCCACTCTACAGAACCGCCAAGTACAATGAATTACCTGATTCAGCATATCTGTGAGTGATGACAACAAATTCATCATATGTTGCTGAATAACTCCTTTGTTTGCTTCAGGTAGAAGTTGAGAAAGAGTTCTGCAGGCGCCCACTATCACTGGTGGTGGCCTGCTAAAAGGATAGAGTAGAATTCTGTCATTTTCATAAACGGAATGATCCAATCCGGTGATATATAGAGCTAAATAACCTAAGTTAACAGTAAATCAATTCCTGAGATTCTATTCCTGATATTATGCCAATTGTCAATTATACAATAAAGCTAATTTATAATTGTTTCCAAAGGTGTAAGTCATTTTTTGCATTCATAACTAGAACAAATAAACCTAGAATGAAGCATACTAACACATCCATGCAAATGGCCTTGATAGCAGCGTAGAGAAATTGCTCACGAACGGGATAACTCAGCTGCATAAACAAAACATATCAGCCACCAAAAAAAATACATAGACAACAAGAATCAAATATAAAGTCACAACAGTTACCACAGATGAGAACTTAGCAATTGATGTGAAGATACGGGAATAAAGAAAGGGATATTTGCATACACCTGCAAAATGAAAAAGGATACGCTTCACAATATGAACAATCCTTGCCCCTCTATTTACATTACTTTTAAAGTTGCTTTGAAGATGAAGAAGTAAAAAATGAATTCACCATCTCCAGTCTCATCAAATGATAAATCGTTCAAAAGTTTCTCTAAGCTGACTTTGATCAATCCTGACGCCTGTGAAGATATTTGAATAAATACACTAAAACAAATAAATGATATTTCCATGGTTCAAAAAGATGAATACATACATGACATGCTCGGTGAACCCCTAAAGAACCTGAAAATATAAACAAACCTCTACATCATGCAAGTGCTCCGTCAAAGAAGATAAAGCACATAGAGCAGCCTCCTTCATCTGCCATATAGTATCTTGAAAAGGTGAGTTTAACATATTGTCAATGTATATATAGAGGAGAACAAAAAGTAGTCCGAATTTCATAAGAGTCAATTGCCTTACAAATTTAAATAGCTGTTAAAGCTAGTAAATTGCCTTACGAATTTAAATGAGTTAGTAAATTTATATATATATTATAAGTAATTCTCATATCCATTATAAATGGTTAAATCTATATCTAATATTCAGTTGAATATGTGCAATGGTATGCAAAATTAGTAAGTAAATTGTCGTTAAATGAAGTACTTGTCTTTAAAGAAAAATGCTTTGATAATTTACTATTTCATATTCAATAAAAAGTTGTCACTTGATGAATTAAAAGCATATAAAAAATGTTCACTTTTAAGATAGATATAGATTAAAAGCATATAAAAAATGTCGCACTTTTAAGTAATGTATTTGTCAACAAAAATTAGTGAACAGATAAAGGAGAATAAGTATATCATGTTTCATTTCTGCAGTTAGATGCATATGATGCAATATACCATCATGAATTTATGAACAGCTTAGCCATTTTCTGAAATTAATATTATGCTATTAATATATGCATTAAATAGCAGTTTTTTTTAAAAAAAGGTGACATTCATTACAAATATACTTATTCAAGTCCATATTTAATGGGTTAATGGTCAAAATGACCATGAGTTTTGCAGAAATCACCACCAGTTTTACAGACATCCACTGTAATGTGCAGAAGTCTGACTGACTTTTTTTTACAATTTTAAAAAAAAAATTTACTATCCAAATGTTATTGGAATACTTAAAATTTTTACCACACATCCATAACAATATACGACAATATTCTGGAAAGTTCCGTGAATTTTCAGCAACTATACGATTTAATAAATTTTTTGAATACATAAAAAAATTATTAAAAACATGTGCATCAATAAAAAAAAAATTCTATAAATTTAAGAATAAACTCCTATACTATTTTTCTTTGAAGTTTTGAAATGATTTTAGAAAAAAATTTAATTCAAAAGTAATTAAAAGTCGTGGTTATTAAAAATATTGAGTAATTTTGTGTTAAAACTTTAGAAGGCCACAACTTTGTGCTCGATAGTCCGATTCGGACGGACTATATGTAGAGCTCGTCACAATTTGCGTGGTGGCGTATTTGTAAAAAATTTTTATTGATGTACGTATTTTTATGAATTAATTCTTTTTTTTGTATTTGAAAAACTATAATAAATCGTACAATTGCTGAAAATTCACGACACTCTTCTGAATATTGTCTTAAATTGTCGTAGATGTATGATAAAAATTTCAAATCATTTCGATAATATTTAGATAATAAAAATATTTTTTAAAATAAAAATAAATAATCGGGTGGACGTTGCACCCTACAGCGGATGTCCCATGGTCAAATTGACTTTTTGAAAACCCATAATCATTTTGGTCTATTAATGCAAAACTCATAGTCATCTTGACCACTAATCCAATAATTTTTAACAGTGCATCATATGGAAATCACATGCACAGTTGACTATTAAAGATAAACTTAATTTAAAATATGTCAAACATTTAGCAGTTTAGATTGCTCATGAGCCAGTTTTGAAAGCTGAATAATCATTACTTACTCTCCACCAAACATCAGAACCTAAAGCTTTTTCTCTTTGTGATTCACTAAACCAAGCATTTGCAGCATCCATAATGGCATTGATTCCTTTTACACCACAACTATTGACAATTTCTTCCAACAAAAGTACACCTAAACACAAAAAATATTCACAGCAACTTTCACTATAAACTAATGTAACTTAAGAGACACATATTATAGCATATCCAATATGTACAACCATAAGTTACAAGATATAGGATATGATGTAACTTGTAGAGCTTAAGTCACTAGCATTGCATATTTTTCTATTGGTAACTAAAAGTGCATTAAGTATGCCAGAGACAGTAAATAATAAAAATGTTCCATCAAAATTAACAGGATATAACCAAATTGTAAGAGAGAAAATGATCTTTCAGTTACACTAATGAGAAAGATATCTGAAAAGAACAAAATAGACAACATTGAGACATAGAAAAAGGAAGATAAACCCAATCTTCCAATCTTCTACTGTGAATGTCATTAAAGAACTCACTAATACAGGTTTGTGCAATTCTAAATGTTATTCACGTTATAAAATAAAATAGGAATGTATATCTATAGGTTCTAAACGTCATAATATTTTATGGTAAACAAACAAGTGTAAGATAAGACCATATAAGTCTCAATTTTTCCTTTATAACCAATAATATTTGATCATGTATCTTATATGTAGTTGATCAAGGAAAAAGGAAGGCTACACTTGGACTCACCAGAAACACGACAGCTGTAAGTGTAGTTATCCTCATCACATATAAATTGGTTACCATCCACAGACCAAGTATGCACCTAGAAAATAGAATGTGATAAAGAAATGCATAGAAATCAATTAAAAACTGCTTCCTTGAAGCTACTAAGTGTTTTAAATCGGACAAGGGAAGTTTGTTCACAAAAAGTTATGGCAGAGCAATGATGTGTTAACTGTTTAATATTTTCATTACCGATATGTAAATGTTTATATGATCTAATTTGAATTCATTTTGCAACATGTGATTTTAGGAGATTCAAAGTTGCTTTGTTAAGATTTAGAAGATAGTTCAAAATTTTCATCATCCTGACCTTAAAAGAGTATTTCGTATATTTTGTATAGATACAGTTTTCAAATGAAAAACTAAATTTCGTACAAATTCAAGATGACATCTTAAACTTTCTACAAACCCCAAGATCACAAAATTTGAAGGAGACCTGATCAATCAAATGCCAATCCCAACTTTGGCCAAATTTAAAAAACTTATCCCATTCAAATTCAACAATCTTCATCCAACATTTGAAATAACTTTTCAAATTTATTTCTTTCTCTTGAATTCAACCTTTATTTTGAGTATCTTGGTACTCTTCTATGAATTGATCATAATTGCATATGAGTTGATTAAGAGACCTACAATTCATCTTTATATCGTAATTGATTGCTAAATTAGAATGTACAAGTCATAATTACTAATTGCATGCAGCAAATATGTTGAAGTTTTCATTGATTGGTTGATAAAGAATATGGAATGAAATAAATATTGTTCATCTTCTTCAATCATCTTTCTTGTTCATTAATAATATTATTAAATTAAATTCCATGAGTCTCTTTTGGGTTGTTAGTAGATTAAAGATTAACATATAAAATTCTTTGTATTACAAATTGCTAGGGAAAGATAAAGATCGTCAGAGTTGGTTGATGTTCTTGGCAGAAAATTCAATTATTGATTGATTTGTTATTATTCCGTCCATGATCAACTTTGAAATCTATCGGTAAAAGTGAACTATACAAGATAAAAAATAAATAGAAACTCCCTTCTCCTTACATTTAAGTTCAAAATTTTGATTTAGGATTGAGAAATTTCGTTAATTAAATAATGACAATCCACTTCAATTTGATCTCTATTTACCCATAACTACTAGTTAGTTTATTAAATAATTGAGTAAATTTCAAATTATATTGAATTAGGAATTAATTTATTTAAGTATTAGTTTCCTTAACTGTTAATTTCTATAATTGTTAGTATCCTTATTTAAATTTAAACTTTTTGTATAAATATTTTATCATATGAATGAAATAGTATAAAGCACTATTATTTTAGTCATATCTATTTCTAACATGGTATCAAAGTGGCTACCACAAGGAGCATTGAAGCAGTAATCAAAATATCTGTTTGCAATTTGCATTATTGAGTAAATCGTAGGAGAAGAACGACGCAAAGGTTGTATCTTCACAAACTTGTGGCGCTCGCCCTATGTGTCGACAATTTTGACGTTCTTATCGAATCTTTAATGTCATAATTTTTTTTATGGTTATTCACGGTTGTTTGTTAAAGTGAAGTCAACTCAACAAGCATTAGTGTGTCTTAATCTATGTTGCGGCAACATCATGTTTCTTCTGTTGTTGTTTGTCACACATCATATGGCTATTACTCACCGTTCCCCATGTCTCTTTCTTTTTCTTGGAATTTCATTCATCTCTATTTGGTGAATCCTTTTCGATCATCGTCTGATTGTATTAGGGGATTTTACTTCGCATACTCCACCTCTAAAGTTCTTTGTCATTTTCGTTAGCCCAATCGAGCAAGAAGTTGAAGAATCTTGAGTTAATTTAGAGAAAAGATAAGATTGTGGAGTTTTTTTTGGAAGGCAATAAAATCAAGTTTTAGGTCCCTTCTTGTTGTGATTTTGGATATTATTTGTGTTCTTAATTTTGTTCTAGTGAACAGAAGTGTGAAATGTTTGTTGTTTTTTCTTTAGATCTTCATCCTACCCCAATGAGCAAAGCTGTGAAAGAAGCGATACAAGAAAATATTGGTCATCACTGTTCTCTTTCAGAAGACTTGTAGGTTGATGTGTTGCATTTTCTAGCTATTTGAAATTAGGTCGGGGGGAGTTATTTTAGAATATTGTGTGATAAATTATCTTTGTCATAAGTTTGAGCATTATTAAAATTTATGCTCCGACTTGAGGTGGAGTGTTAAGCATTAAGATTGATATTTTCTTAATTATTTAAGTATTAATTTCCTTAAGTGTTAATTTCCTTAGTTTTTAGTTTCTTTATTTATATTTCAACTTTGTGCATAAAAATTTTATCATATGAATGAAATAGTACGAAGCACTATTGTCTTATTCCTCTCTATTTCTAACACAGAGTTAATAGTCTAGAGCAGGTGAAGAACCTGTGAGGATAAAAACTGCTTTCAAAGACCCGACAGCTCTCGAACTTGAGCACCCAAGTTATCATTTTTCCCCGAATGGAAGACACACTCATAATATTACATAAACAATAAGACTCGAAGAACCAAGAACATCGTCTTTAGGACGAGGTTTGGCATTTCTAGCTGAGGGTCTGAACTGTCAATATGAGAAAATTTGAAAGGTGAGCTCTCACTACCATGATATTGTGGAGGAATGGTGCCATGACAACTGGCACCTATGGCTGGCAACGCATTATCAGGTGGACATTAGCGATACTTCTTTTGATAGGCTTAGATGACATACATGTCACTATGCAACTTGTGATAGGCCTCCAGTAAAGTACAATTAAATACAGGTGACACGGTTCTAGTCCGGTCTAGTTTCAACTCGAAATGGAACTGATTTTAGAACTAGAACTAGAACTACAATTGTAAAAAATGGTACAGTTCCAGTTTAGTCTCGGTCTAGTTTCTACTCCATATTAAATATATATATATATATAATTTATTATATTTAGATCGAATTTTAAGTGATTTGGCCAAATTTAAAATCAAATTTTGGAGTTTTATTTAGGATTTTATATTGTTGTTAGTGTTTATGATTATTGTTGGAGTTCGTTTCTTCTCATTATTGTTCACTTCATGTAATGCATTTTTATATCCAAAGAGAGAGGAGGGAGATTAAGGATAGGATTATAAAATAAACATGAAAAAGAAAATGATCAAGTTTTGGTAAAGAAAAGAGATGGGAAATTGTTCAAGAATTTTAGAGGTACAATTTGAGCTGTAGCTTGCGGAGTGGGGTTACTAACATTTCTATCATTCAGGAATCCACGAAATAACATTTTTAGAAATTGAAAATCTACCTGTTTCTCTGTTATTTGAAGCAAGGCAATAGTGTGGTAGACCAACTCGTTTAGGTTATTCATCACAACCTGAGAGAAAAAATTACCAGGTACAAAATTAGCAAGATACAAAACGCAGAAAATTGAATAGAAATTGGGCTTCCAACCTTACCTTGACCAATTTTGAACTACCAACAATGGTCAACAGAAACTCAAGCAACTGACATGTAAATAGAAACATAAGAACCAAATCAATTCCATCACAACCAGTTTCCAAAAAGAGGAAAAGAGGAAAGAAAAACGTTTACGTATGAAAGTAAAATAGTCCCATGTCCAGAGTCATATAAAACCAAAACAGAGTAAACGATAGGTCCCAAGTAAAGGAGTTAAGAAAAGTTGCTTCATTTGCACATCAAATAGCCTTGTGAAACATGAAGTTTAAGTTCCGATCACATGAAAAGGATGATGCTTCTTTTTTATTAATATCATCTTGTCAAGTGAATGTATACCTGGATGATAAGAGAATCAAGGTCTTTCTGAGTTCCATCAGAGTCATAGCCAGCCTCAAGGTTATCTTCTTTACCTTCAATGAATGATTGCTTGTACACACCCAAACATGATACAAAAGTTTGCCACAAAGGTCCCATAATAACTACAGGAAGATGTTTCAGCAAAGAAAATCCAAGTATCGATCAGCAAATAATATTTTTTGGTACCTCGCCACTGTCGATGTAGTAAATAAAAGGGCTGACTTACCCGTGACTCCCATCTCTGCTAGGTTTGGGAAATTTTGAACAAACTGATTCAAGCACTTTAGAACCTAATGAACAAAAGACAAATTAACTCATAATGAAACTCTGTGTGCATGTCCTTCCATTGCGTTGGATAAGATTGACAAACCACCTCAATTCTAAGGCCCCAGTCATGAGAATCTTCATAATCAACAGGATGACTCAAAATGATACAAAATTGATTCATCCATGGTGTAAACATGGATTCCACCAACTCATTTGTTTCTCTCTGCACATAATAGGTTTTACTAAAGTGTCAGCCAACAAAAGTAAAGCCTCAAGGCGATAGTGATACCTCATAGACGCCACTCATTACCCCCAACATGGAAGTACAAGAATAAACAACTGAAAGGGCCTTAGCCCGTAAATAGTTGTTATATATCTGCACACAAAAAAATGAATAACATTAGAAACCTGATGTCTCATAAGTGGAAATGAAGACAAACAAGACAAAGTATTTAAATTGATTTAAATAATGGAAAATTCTGAAAACCCTTAAATTATAGGCCATGGACAAGCTGATTTAAACTATGTTTGATCACATATCAACCCTTAAACTATCTCCAAGGAACAAGTCAACCATTTCCGTCAAATTCCATTAAATTCACTTGTGGTAACCCACATTCTAAGTGTAGGCCATTGTGTTTAAATGTGAACAGCTATGTTTAAGTGATGGAGACGTCACTAATATAACAGGCAACTGCAGTCTAAACAAAGTCATCTGTAGTGGTCGACCACACTTAAAAAGCACTCACTCACACATTTAACACTGACGACCATGAGTGAGTTTAACAAATTGTAAAAGGCTTGACTTGTTCCTTGGAAATGATTTAATGGTTGATTTGTACCCAAACATAGTTTAGGGAGCACTCGATATTTTAATGAGTAATTAGTACCTTAATAGGATAAGAATTATTTGAGGCAAGTGACTTTGAAAAAGAGAACCATGGTAGTCACATTGCAACCAAAACAAAAATTTGCCACAATTTATTAGATAAAGATGGGTACAACGCCAACATTCACCCAGAAATACATAAGATAGTTCTTATAAACAGAATTCAATTATTTTGAAAACTTTTGTCCTCCTGAATTTACTAAAACATTATTTGCTAAATGATTGTCTTAATTAGCACCTTAGGAACCAACAGTAAAGCAAAGGACCAAAAACATGAAGGATATATGATAACATCACGAGAAACTATTTCTTCTCGTTCACACAGTTTCTTTCGTAATCAAAATCAAAAACAAAAAATCATTAGAAAACAAAGTTTCTTCTTAACTCAACTACCCTGAATACTTGTATTTCATTTTACGTAAGTCAAACACAATCCCACCCAAACCAACAAATTCTTCTATAAATTTTGATTTCTTTAACATATTCAGGTGAAATAGGAAAATGTTAAACATTAGATTCAACTGCACCTATAATTAGGAAAAATAACATTTTTCCCTCTTCATCAGCGGAAAAGAAAAACACATGAAGCTCAAATCTGTCAGGACCAGCAGCATCAATAGTTAAGTAAACCACTATATTTTACAAATTCTTCCACTATATCTAAACAGGTCAGACAATCATACTCCATCCTCTACAAAGCATACAAAGAAGCAAAATGTGGAAGAAAAAAAATTAACCCCAGGAGATGAAACAATTAAACATAAGCATGGAAACAAAATGCGTACTGGTTTGGTGCCAAAGCATACAAAAAAGAAACACAATGTGGTGGAAAAAACACTAACCCGAGGAGACGAAACAATTAAACTCAAGCTTGGAAACAAAATGGGTACTAGTTTGGGCACCATTTTGTCGTCCAAATCCCCAGATAGAAGCGAAAAACATCTTAAAGCTCCATGCACTGTAAATTTGATAACAAAAAAAATTCAGCAATAACATCAGCAGCATTCTGCTATAATTGATATACCAGGCCATTCATTTGGAATTTAATGCACCACAATGATTAGACATGTCATACTCCTTGATTAGAAAAAAAAAGAGTATATAAAAAAAATTAATCACCTCCATTCATGTTAGATTGACTATTAATCAAATTCAGGAGACAAGGCAATAAATCAGGCCAATCCTCTGGCCAATCATATGCTGCCACAGATGCCACGGCCATACTGATTGCTGTACGAATTTTCCTATGAGAATCATCTAACGACAGTAACAGAAATTTGCGGATGACTGCCTGGTTAAGGTAATAACGCACTAATTAGAAAATAAATAACACTGTAACACCTACCAGATTTCTGCTAGTTAAAATCAATCCATTATGGATATCACTGAAATATTCCTAAACTAAAAGAAAATAAGAAAAATTAAATTTATTTGTACGCTGAGAACAAAAAACTGATTTCAGGAGAAAAAATGATGGGAACACATAAGAAACAGGGAAATGAAAAAATATATCACCCCTTAATAACCACGGATAAATAATTTTCAAATTCTATAAATAGTGACAAAGATCAGCATAATCAATGTAGTGCAACTACAAAATGTACCCTTTCATCATCAGAAACTGCAGCATGTTCGAATGCGTCATCACCCTCTTTCCAATGTTTCTTAATGAATTGCTTGAGAAGGACTGCAGCTAGGTAATCGTGTTAAATCTCACAAGAGAAGAATCTTTTATCGCATATTTATCCTTATAGAACTTCCAACCACCACAAAGTGCATGATGGTATATTTTATCAGTGTAAGCAAGTGAACGAGATAAAGATTTATAAAAAAGTGCTAATCTAGCTAAATGGAATTTCTTTCCACTTAAGAGAGACACATCATTTTCCTTTGAGTGACACGAAGAAAGACACATAGGAGATCATGGAATTGAGAAAAACACAGCGCACGAGAGTAGCTTGTGTGTTTTTAAAAAAGGATATCTGACGCAATCCAAAAGGGAGCTCCTTGTTCACAGCGACCTTGCACAATGCACTACCAAAGCCTATGACAACAAAGCATACACGAATCAAATTAAGCTGACAGCATCAATTGCACTGGATGAGATTGAACATGAATTAAGCATTAAATGATTGTTCATTTCATAAATCACAGTTGGTAGCCAACGCCCCATCAAGAAAAGCTATTGAAAAAGAATAGGAACTAGTTAGTAGGTCAGCAACTGAGATCACTTGCAATGACTACAAGCAACGCAATTTATTATTCGTACAATTCTACTTAGAGAAATACATAAAAAAAACTTTACAACCCATTTCTCGTTATCTTTAATCATCAGTACACATCACTGCGAAAGCAATAACCTTGCAAATTGCAAATGTACATAACTCCATTCTGAACATCTGAACTATAACAAGAGCTAAGCAAAAAAATACCTGGCAGCAACGAGGCCTGGTTGAGAGACGCCTCTGCAAATGAGCGGACCTCTTGATTGGGATCGAGGGTGGCAGACAAGCAGTTAAGCAGCCATTGCTGATCCTGATCGACAACATTTTCCATTTCCAAGGTCTAAGAGAAACCCTAGAGCTGCTTGAGAATGAGAACCAGAGCGATATCGTCGGGTTCGAAGGATTTTTCTCTTCTTCACTGTTTTCCCGCCTCCGAGTTGCAAGTAGAATAGACACGGAAATTGCCTTCAATCAAAGCACCATCTGATTTATAGAAGGCGACGTGAGAGCAAGTGGCAAAAATGAAATTTCAGTCAACTAAAGGGGTTTAAACGGATAAGTATATAAATTCTATCACGTTTTAAGCAGATATAAAACTTAAGTAGACGTGTAAATTATAAGGTTAGAAGGTGCTACTCATTTGCACTTGACAAGTAACTCAATTATTCGAGTCTCCACATGCAATTTATGGCAAAATCAAGCAGAATCACTACACATCGACTAAAACTCACCCTAACCGCGTCAAGTTTTTAACCTTAATCGTGGCTACAAAGGCACGAATATGTGCCGTTTTTAACCAGAATCACTACACAAGTAACTCAATAATGTAAATATGAGTAATTATCGACCATGCATGCCGAAAATAAGAAGCGAAAAACAAATATACAGAATAAAAGAAGGAACTTGACAAGTCCTTATAAATCATAATGTCAATCAAGAGATAAACAAAATACTCCACTAAAATGACATTATCAGCCACCACAGCCCAAGGCAAAATATACAAAGTTCTGAGATTATGCACTGAATTCAGAATTAGTACAGAGTATGATAGGAAATCACTGTATCTCTAGACTAACCAGATAAAAATAAAACACAAGTATTCGTTTTTTGTCATATGCCTTTTTCTCCAGTAGCCAACTGCCGGGTGATGTCTTCATGCCAAATTCTAAGTTCTTGATTTATGTAATATCATCATCAGATGATTACAGCTCATAGTCTTCCTCGGATGCTTCAAAGATGGAGGCTGGAACACCTCACCATACAAGGCTTAAACTTGCCGATATATGATTTCAGCTTGAGGCGAAGCCCGTTTAAATCTCAATAACTCAATCAACATATTCAATTGTCCATCTGTGACATAAACACATGGTCGTATACTCATAGTCTCGAGAATAGGTGACCTACAAAGCAAAAATTTGAAGAATTCCATCTCGTGTGGCAACCCGGACAAATCTGTCATGTTTACAGCAGTGAGTTTCTCGAATTTGAAATTTGAGGGGCATTCCACATCCCAAAGATCAAAATCAGGTTCTTCTGATGAAGCTATTGCATTGGAACCCTGCAGATATTGAAATAAACTTAGCATGAATAAAATACTCATAATCATTGAGAGTGGAGAAGATAAACAATTAGAGAAAGAGTTAATTATTGTACCCCAAGGTGGAGTTCCTTCAAATTTGGAGAATGGGTGACCAATCGAAGAACAACGAGTATCTCTTTCCTGTCGTCGAAATTGACTTGACATAGTTTTATAATCTTTAAATGGTTGAATTTAAATGGAAGAATTCCTGAAAGGTTACCCATGCTCAAATACTTGACACAGAAAAAGTGAAAAGAAATTAGTGTATGAAAAAAGTATGCAAAGATATTCTTGAAATAGAAGATAATACTAATTCATCGTACCTTTGTAAAATAAACACGCCCAGTAAGTCTCTCAAGGCGGGGTACACCACCCAAGAACTCGATAAGATTGCAACTTGAACTCGAGTCAAAGTGTTCAGAAATGTCATCATTCATGTATAATTCAACTGATATTGCGATCAGATGGGGAGTGTTTCCAAGGCGTATTTCCTTAAATTCTCCTTCAAGACATAAATATTTGAGATTTGGGGAACATATATTAAGAACAAAACAATCTATGTATGACAACGTCAAACTCTTAAGATGCGAGCTACTGGAAATTAGACGTTCGGCAACTTCTGGTAAAATTGAAACTTCATTAAGTCTGAGAGTTTTCAAATTGGGAAACCCAGTGAATGACAAAGGTAGATCTAGTTCACAACGATACAACTCCAATTGGGTCAACCATTTACAACGAAAAAGACTAGAAGGCACCATAAACCAATCGTCTCCCAATTCTATGTAAATTTCTTTGATATCATGTCTCGAAAGAAAAAGAAGCCATTGGTCTAAATCCGGACAGCCTCTCAGGTACTCGCTAGATAGATGAAACTTGTGAACTGGTCCTTGGTGGAGAAAGAGAGTTTGCCTTACAAAATTTACGAGGTCTTCCTGATTATCCTTATGGTAAGGAACACAATGGTCAGTAAAGACCAGATGGGTAAGCTTAGACCATTCATACCTCCATACACTCGACAGGATACTTGTTCTAATAGCATCTCTGATAGGTAATCGAGTAAGAATACAATCTATAATATTAGGAGGCAGATTACTTAATAAATCAACATTTGAATGATCGACCATTTTCCCAAATCCACACCTTAGGGTGATCTCATATCATCAATCTGCAATCAATGAGCACACTCAAATTAAGAAGTCACAATATTTTCCACACCCAAAATCTCAGAGTCGGCAAAAAGATCATTATTGCAAAATCTTGTGCATGTCAGTAATTTTCATGCTCCGATCAACGAAAAAAAGGAACAAGCAAGAAAAAATCCAAATTAAAGTTATTTTATGTACTGACACTATAGAGTCGTAATTCTGAATCCACCACTAGGCTGTCCATTATCAAAATAAGTAACCTATCTCAGAAAAACGAGGTAAAAAGGGTCGGAAACTGTGATCGGGGTAACCTTGACCGACTACGTCAGATTGAACAACAAAATCCCTAAAACAATAGAAAACAATAATGCAGACTAAATTCTGAGTGTAAATAGAAACCTGAACCCAGTTGCGAATATAAAAAATCGGTAACTTCTGAGGGCAGCGATCAGTGGAAATTCCCGGTGGGCGGTACTCCCTGCAGAAACCGAAATGTACTCGTTCGGATCTGTCGGAGAAGACGTCTATTTTTCTCTGTTGTATTTTATCTATTTATTAATGCTATACTTTTTCCACATAAACACTAAGTTTTATTTCATATTTTACGTTTTGAAATATCTTTTAATATAAATTATAAGTAAACTTATTATTTAATATATTTATTACATCAATAGATAATTTATACTAGAGGTAGGCACGGGCCGATTCTTGTACGTAATTCAAAATACTTCGTAATTAAATACGAGACCAGTTTATTAGTATAAGCATATTTTTCACCTTAATTCAAAATACTTCATAATTAAATATGATACAACTTGATTAGTATGAGTATATTTGTAATTATAGAAATCTCAACATTTGTAAACAAATTATGTTTGATACTTTTTTTCATCACAACATCTCATATAATGTGTTCTTTCCACATACATGTATTTTATGGGTTAGTAAAATAAGATTGTTAATTAGGCAACTAATTATTATATCTTGACCTAGAATAAAGGTTTTGGCGATGAGCAATTTTAAGTTCTTCGGTCGTCTGAAGAGGAGATAATGCGATCTAATCCTAGAAACAAAGTAGGCATCTAATCCCGATTGTCGTTCAACTCAAATGAAGAAGTCGTTTTTGAATTCAGAAGAATCTATGTGTGCATCTTTGCATAAAGGCGAACAATCGTTGAATATGTTCGTTCTATTATATGTGTAGATAGTTGTCATCTCAAGAGTGTGTGTCCTGGTTATCAACTGACGACAGAATTGACTTTAAGGATAGACTATATCATGTTGAACATGCAGTAATAAAGTCAAAGTGTGGAGATTTTTAAAATTAATTTATCATATAACTAGGAAAAGATATTAGTTGTTCTCAATGTGCGGGTAGACTGTAATGTCATAGGGGAGGTTTTTTGTACCTCTCCTTTGGACCTCAGTTATGAGTCTCAAAACTAAAAAGCTCAAATTCAACTGGATATTGGGGTCATTCATATAACTACTTATAAATTCATATAATTTACCAAGTTTTTATGCTCATCGCACATAAGAATAGTGTAGTTGATCATGTTATGAATAACTCGATATACTATATTGAACTCATTTGCTTTCGGCTTTACAAATGACCAAGCATCAAAATGTCTCTCTAGAATGGAGTGCAAAAAAGTGACACTGTAACCCTCAATGACAAATGTTGGAGGTTGGAGACTAACACGTGTGGTGATAGATCTTTCCCTCACCATCGTCCTTATCATCATTAGCATTAACATATCCAATAACGCAATTAACATAATATCCTATAATAGCGACATCTCGAGCAAACAAAAATGTTCTCATAGAGCCAACCTAACCATCAAACGTGAGGTTAACAAAAAATAGTCTCACCAGCCGCTAAGCACAATAACCTCGTATCTCATAAAATTCAAGCAGTCTAATAACATCAGCCATTTATTGAATACCCAACAACTTGAACTCGGCAAACACAACTAGTTTGGGAAGTACAAGTGTAACGACCCGATTCCCAGGACGCCGCTTGTTTGCTCATCTTACTTACTTACTTACTTACTTATTTGCTCTTTGGCGACCCAAGAACCGGTCCGTTACGGGATTTTCTTACTTACTTACTTACTTACGTTGGTGGAAAACTTGTTACTTTAATTTCTGAAAACTAACTATCTTTATAAAATAGTTTATAAGGAAAACTGTCGAATAATAAAAACATACATTTGAGTTCCACCTTTAAATAAAATACATAAGCATTTAATAACTTAAAACTGCAGCGGAAGACAATTACCTCAACTTTAAATACATTCATTTTCAAAACATTGGTAATCCATCACACTAAAATAAGGGTATACATTTTATTTACATCTTCAAAACATTCAAAACATTTTATAATATAACTGTGTGTGTGTGTCATGCATCACTCCCCGTCGGTCATCACTCAATAAACTGTATCATTTGGACACTCTTCTGCTCTAACTTCTTGGTCAGTCACTTGCACTCATTCTTCCATTACATTCTCTACATTGCAAAGCCTAAACTATGAGCCTAAAGCTCAGTAAGTAGCATAACTATAAAATGCAATGCATGAGTATGCTATGTTGTTAAAAGAATGCACAATTTCATTCACGTTTCTTAGGTTTCATATCCAAGAACACTCCCTCCACCTACTTCAACTTCTACTGATCTTGGGCCCACTTACTACTTGGAGTGCTCAGGCCTGTAATAACCATTTATTTTACTGTTCTGATATTCAAGTTCTTAATTCATCGGAGACGAAACATAATTAGCGTCTCATACCACTAATCATATCTTGTTTACCTCCAACTACGTTGTAAAACAATGCATGAAATCATTTCGTTGACATTTTGTAAAACTATGATGCATGACCATGTGACTATGAAAACATCACTTAAATCACATCAAACATAACATGAAAACAAGCATGCAACACACATCAAACATACATCATAATCTTTGCAATGCAGTCTCACTTAAGGGTCAAACAATCTTAATACTAACTTACCTTCGTAGCTAGATTGAGTTGATCCACTTGAGTCTTTTTTTTTAATCCAATCGATGACCCAAACCTACAGATCATTTAAGGATAAGAAATCGGGTAACATAACTTGTTTTATGACATAAAGTCATAACTTACTATTCCAACTTTGAACAACTATAACTTTCTCTATATTGATTCATTCATGATGCTACAGGTGTCAAATTATTCCTTAAAGGGTTTACTATAACTTCTTAGAAGACACCAAGTTTATAAAACTATCGTAGCATAAAGTGTTGATCAATGTTGACATAACAGTGAATATGTGTTAAGTCTTGAAAAAGACTTAATTATGTCTATCAAAGTTATGAAAATTGTTAGATTTTTGAGTAATTAATTGATGGATTTTATGCTAGAAGCTGTATTTGGTGTTGCAGCTCACGCTACAGCACAAAATCAGCGGGCAACAAGGAAATTATGTAAATTTCGATAATTCCGAGATTATTTTGATCTGCCCGATTGGTTACCTATTTTGCAGGGATTATGCTGGACAAAGATGGAAAGCAATGAAGAGAAAAGAGATAAGATCGGAGATATTTAATTGGCGGATTGGAGAGAGAAGAAAATCTCCACAAATCAAGGGATCCCGAATTTAGTTAAATCTCCACATTCCGATTTCTGTTTTGGAAAGAGAAGATTGCTGCCACAATTTTAAAGAGAGGAGCACGAATTCAGATAGAGAGTGACGCAGAGATGAAGATAGACGATAGAGAGATGAAACGCAGCCACGCCGGACAAATCGAAGCGGATAGCCGGAGCCGATTCAAGAACTTGCGGGACGCCACTGGGGTTTTGAAGAAAGCAACGGTGAATCTGTTTATTATCTTTTAAGCGTGCTGCAATTATGTTTACCGAACATCTTTTAGTTGTTTTTATTTTCAGCATGAACTAAATTTATCTTGGTTAGATTTTGGAAGTAACTTGTTTTATGAACTCTCGGTTTGTATTTATTTCGTAATTTGAATAATTCAACTAGGTTTTCATTCCTATCGTGTATAAGCTGGACGCCACAGTTATAACGTACTTAATGATTTCTAACACGCCATTAGAAAATCATCTAGAAAGTAGTTGAATTTCTTGAGTTGTTAAATTAGTGTTTTTGCAATTTAACTAAACGTCTTTAATTTATTAAAACGTTAGCTCAAGGGGAAACTAATAAGATTGGTTCTGAAGGTCTTCAAATCTCAATATCCTTGCCATAAGATTGGAAGGAGTTGAGAAAATGAGTCAATCGGTAGGCGACGCCAGCCACCGATTTCATAGATATCTTTTCCGTCAAACCTGCTGTAGTCTGTGCTGTAGCACAGACATACAGCCGAGAGTGAATAAACAAGAGAAACTGAAATCTAACATTCTTTATCGCTGAATCTCTTTCGTTTATCAGATCTGCCTATTTCTTTTAATTTGTTTATATTTTCCTTTTATTTTACTTTTAACAAAAGAAATCATCAAAACCATTTTTGTCTATTTATATAACTATTTTACATTGCATATTCGGAAAATATTAGATTTCATTATCCTCGTGGGATCGATAATCTTTTATATTACTTGACTGTGCACTTGCGATTTTTAACGACACATTCGCACCAAACAATATGCAACACTGAAAATCAAGGACCGGTTGACCCAACCTTAAAGCGGTCGACCCATGCTAAAACACAGAGAGCATGGCTCTCCTAAGTTTCCGTACACTGACTTGCGACGTCCATAACTTTGTCTACAAAGCTTCAAATTGAGTGATTCAAACGGCTATCGACTACTCTAAGAAAAATCGTGCTGGTAGGGAAATGACAGACCATGCATTTTTGTCTCCTTAATTAAACAAAAATCGATGTTTCTCTCACGTCCATCCATCAGGATTTCTCCAAGTTTTTGTTGACTTTTCAACTTAAATCGGGAAAGTGTCGACCGCTCGTCCGTTGTGTCGGCCAAAAGAAGTTTCCGAGAGTCATTTGTGTCAACCGCTCGTCCGTTGTATCGACCGAAGGAAGTTCCTGAGAGTCATTTGTGTCGACCCCCCTTAAATCCTGGGATCGACCTAAAGTATTCAATTGTGTCGACCCCTCTTAAATCCTGGGGTCGACCTAAAATACACAATTGTGTCGACCCGTCCTCAATCTTGGGGTCGACCGAAAGTATTTATTGTGTCGACCCCTCGTCGATCCTGGGGTCGACCGAAAGTTCTAATTGTGTTGACCCCTCCTAAATTCCGGGGTCGACCGGTAAACAAAGTGTCGATTGTTAATCCATAGCGGTCGACCGGAAATCACTTATTTCCTTCATCACCTTCGACCTACTAATTTACTAATATCCAAAATACCTTAACACTCTAATATTCAAGCAACATTCATAAAAATAATCTTAAACGTTTCAATCTTAAAATCACAAATTCTTAAAATAAAATGAGGGTTGTTACAATAAAAACCCGACCCACATAATTGTTGTAAAATAACATCGGCAAGTAAAACTCTCTTGACAATGTTGAATTATGGATATGTCAATAGTATATTTCATTACCACCCTATATAATATTACAACTTTCAAGATAACTTATAACAAATTAAAAGTTTCTTACCATCATATAATCCCAAAATTTTAAAGCATTTCAACAAGAGTAATTTTAATTTTACCATCTAAGACTATGCACTAATTTAACTTATATATTGATAAAATAAATTACAAATGATGAAAATAAAACATCAATTAGATTACTGAATAAATGCCATGAACTGGGATTAGAGTATAGCATCTTATGTTAGAGTATATCAACCAATTCCACTTTGTCTAACACCATCCAAAAATACATATGTCTCGTACTTGCAAAAACGATTAAGAATGAACAAAATTGATAAGCCTCATTTCGATTAAAAGTTAAGATTTTACCATCTAAGCATCCGTCAAAGTTGGCATGTATCAGTTTCGAGCTCGAGACTTATAAAGCAAGAACGTACTAATGCTGCCAACCGCTACTGTTGTCAAAATGACTGGAATGGTGAATCGCTCGCAATAAGCAATCACGTTTTTCCTCTTCGGTCTTACCTGACGACAAGGCTCTACCAGGTTCTCTCGCATGAGTTTGCCGAGGCTATCTAATTGATGCATCATTTGTCGTTGTCCCCGTGTAATAACTGACATCTAATCCAAGCAGAGAAGGAGCGTAGCTAATTAATTATAAAAAAATAATTGTAATTCTTACCAAGTAGTGTGCATCCATGAAGCACAGACTACCTCAATTCAGAACATCAAATAGTGCATCTCACCTACTTCATAATTTCTTAATCTCGCCGAAAAAGATCAAGATACTAATAAACACACTACTGACTGGTAGGATACACCATAGATTACATTTTTCGTAAATAGTTGAAAAATGAAAGAAGTAAATTATGAAAAAAAGTAAAACAATTCAAATATAAAAAATGAAAGAAAAATATAAAAACTATTTTCCATCCACTAGATTGAAATTGTAGTGCCTATATTTATTTATTTGTCTACAAGGTGTTTAAAGTTGGTGTTCTAAAGTTTTGAAAACTGACGAGTCTGTTTATCAAAGCTTCATGGTTTTGATTAGTACTGCTAATATATGAATGTATCAAGTCTCTGGAATATAAATAAAATTAAAATCAAGGAAAGATGAGATAGACCTCGTACCTCTTCCATAAAAAGTGACTCCTTAGCCAAGTGGGAAGAAGATGAAGAATTGGGCATGACAGATCCAGGAAATGAACCATTATAGAAACGATATGAATTTGGGAATGAACCATTGCATAGCTCAGCTTGAAGATCTGAGTTCTGTTGACCAGGGGAACTTTTCTTCACAATTAACTTCGAATTCAGCTCCTCAATACAAGTGGTAAACACATCCATTCGATCATTTAACGATGAAATCTGCTCGGAAAGCTGGATGACGATGCCCTATAAATTGATGGGTAGATTACAATGAATAACACAACCCAAGAAAAACCAAATAATAACAAGAAAAAGAGTTACCTCATTTAAAAGCAATGTCGAAGACTCATTGTTTCTCTTGTCAAATTTTTCATAGTTGGCAGCACTAAACTTTGAGAAAGTCTTATCCCTTTGCATTGTATAGGACTGAGACAAACCACTGATTTATACAAATTCTGTATAAGCGGCTATTTAATAATGCTAAAGGGAAAAGTATATGAATAACTTTGAAGTCGACCTTTAGAGACTATTATAGTTCCATATTTGACAAATACATGTGCAACAGCATTCCAGTAATGATTTGATATGCTTTTAGAAACATACATTTTTTTTTCATTTGATTCAGTGATTAATCAATAAATTTCTTGGCCCAAGACTAAAACAATGCGAAGAAGACAAAGATACTTCTGCCTAGCTAGGAAAAGGCGAGGCAGGTGGAACCAATGTGCATGTAATATAAGGATGGATTGAACCAATTTTACAGATTAAATTAAGGATGTCTCTTTAGGGAATAATTTAGAAAAATCTTATGAGTTGGAGAAGAATTGTGAACTTGAACCTCTTCTGGTGCTTATTTCTTGAGGCAACTCTATCAGCCGACGCTTTGGAGAGTGCCTCTCTAGGACTCAAACAAAGATCTTCATCCAGGCTGAGTTTCGTTCTTAAATCATCTGGTAAAGCCTGTATAATGAATGAATATAATCACCCACTTTCAGGGAGAAAGTAGAAGGTTGCGGTGCTCTAGTCCATACCATGACTTCATTTATAAGTTTTTCTAATTGAATTTGCTCAATATAGGTGCGAGGAGTGTAAGAGCCATCCAATCCCAGCTGCTCTGCCACATATTTTACAACCATGCGATCTTTTCCTTGGACCTTTTAATAATACATGAGTAGGCCAATTCAATGTCGATGACTGGACACAATTTTAGGCAGTTTAATTGAAATAGAGATATAAAAAACCATCAATAAGATATCCCAAAAATAATAATAATATCAATCTTCAAATTATCTGAATCCTTGAGAAGCATAGTAACTCCTAATTTTCCAGTCATATGAAAGTAAAAGTTGCCCTGAGATGTGAGCACGAAAGTTGGTCCAGGTGGTTTTGTAACCCACAGGCCAAGCTCAAATGTTTTATTTTTTTAATACAGAACAAGACCTATCTAATTGACCAACCTGCCTCATAAACAAGGAGATTAGGGAAAGTCAGTTTATTAAACATCGCAAACATCAACTATTAGTATCTGAGGCAGTAACACCCACATAGCATTAAAGGAACACAACAAAAGAAAACTGGAGAGGACAATATAGTTCATTAATTTCTTAAATATTTTTCATATCACCAATTTAGATGTAAAATTGATAAAAATCAAACTAAGCGGAACACCTTTCAAATGCTCAGCACTTAACAATTGTAAAAGTCTCATCAAATGTGGTATTCAATTCTATGGAAGAGTAATTACAAAAATGGTTAGCATCATATAATATAGTGCAGTACCTGAACGTATTGACGTCTAAGTTGCTCAAGCCAATCAATTTTCACACACACTCTGTCATCAGAGAATACATGACTACTTCTTTTAAGGATTGTTGCAATTGTGTAACCTAAGGCCATGAGCCCACCAAGAAGACGCACACTGACTTCAAAAGTTATTCTCGGTGATATCACAAATGGATTATCAGTTACCCATTCCTGGATTTTGAATTAAAAATGGGTGAAACCTTACGCATAATATTAGTTGCATTTAAGTAAGGGATGAGTAGTGTAGACCTCAAACATAAGGCTATACTTTCCATCTTTATTCCGCATTCGTAGATAGGATTGACAAGACTCTGGATCTTCCCCTGGGGGTAATAGAAAGATATCATAGGTCTCCTCCTTACTCTCCGCATAATCTTCAGAAAAGACAGCCTTAATTTGATCCACCGTTACATTCCTTGTTGACTAACAACAAAATTACAAAAAAATTAGTTTTTTGCTTGAATCTGTCACAGTCCACAACAGTAATAAGTCCATGATGGAAGTGAAGTACAACCCACATGAAGGAATCAGTTATTTGGTAAAAGTTAGTAAGCACAAATGAAATACAGAACAACCTTTAGGATGTAAGTAGGACTTTGAAATCCTGTAAACGGATTAAACTTGTTCATGATTTTTATGTGTGCTGTTTGAAGATCTGGTTCTATAAAAGCCTTGTACATTGGATAAACCTGCTTAGAGAAATATAATGTAAGAATTCCTGGGAAAATTTATATAAGATATTACGATGAAAAATGTTTAGCGAATACTGTTTCAGATATTTGATAGATTATTTCTTCGGGTTCTTGGCCGGCACGTTGTATGTCACGCAAAACCCTTTTTACAAGATCAAAATGAACTCCACCAGTGACAGATATTCGAAGGTCCAATAGAGGTCTTAACCTTTCACTCAGAGCATAAATGCCTTCAATAATCACGATACGAGAACTTGGAACCTCAAGTGTTCTGCCATGCACAAAAACACAAGGTGGGAATGGGAGTGGAATTCAAAATGTACGTTCTTCATAAAAAAAAGGAACTATAGCTCTGGGGAGGCTATAGAAGAAGTGTAATGGGAATATATTAGAATTAAATTAAAACTCTAGCCAAAATGACTAAGATAAATGAGTAAGTGCTTAACAAGAAAGATTATTCAAAGAAAGATGAATAATAAGGACGAACTCTAATCAATCATTACGATCTCTAAAAAGATGCAGTTGTAATATAAACTATTTTCACTGGATAGATATTGAAAAAAGAAATCATCAATGAATTTGTAAATAGATATTGAGGATACTAGTGGCCCAAGCACCTGTATCCCACTCGAGAGCTAGATTTGAAATCATAAATGGGAACCTCAACTTGCTTCCCCTCTTTTAAATCTTTGAGATTCTCAAGCAACGTATCGTAATCAGTCAAACGTGGATCTGTTAAAGAACAATAACATAGGAAAAAAATTTATTTACCCCAGACACTCTCATGCAAATTTTTTTTTGAGATTAAACAAAAAGAATTGTATAATTCATACAGTTATGTCAATTTTACATGCATATAATAAAGCTCAAAGACAATCAATGCCAAGCAAATGTAAATGCAAAACAATCTATGTGATTTATTTTCCTCAGACTCCGTAATTGAACATGGAAAAGAACATGTAAAACATAATTACAACTCTATCCAAAAAATATTTGATCTCCAAGTAGACTCTGTTTTTCTATTTACCATCAAAATTCCCGTCAACAATACGACTTGAATCGTTGTAATTATCCATTGAAATGACTGCAATGCTGGGCATGAAGTTCAGAATCTTTTCAGTAAACACAGTCTTCCCCGCCCCAGAAGGACCTGCCACGCCTACCAATATGATTCCATCATTCTTTTGATCTAGGAGTTGGCATGCTCGGATAACTACAAAGAAACCTTTGTCGAATGATAAAGGTTCGAGAATTGGAACTATCTCATGACGATCAGAATTCTTTTTCTTAAAGATCCGCACTAAATCTTTTAAGAGACCATGCCGCTTCTGATGTGATTCATGGCCAGCGTTATCTAGAGCCATTGAAGATATACCAGCTCTTCAATGCTACAGAAGAAAATAAGCGATCTTGAGGCTAAGAAACCCAATATAATATCTGAAGTAGAATGGAAGTTTCAGTAATGGAATTAGATGTATTTATGAAAGCATATACGCAAATATATTAAAAACCCCTGCATCAAAGTTCACAAAACATCCCCTCAAGCAGAATTGAAAATCTTTTATAAAACCAACAGATAATGCTAGATTAACTAGTCCACCGAGACACAAAATAAAAATATAAGCTCCGGAAAATAAAAGCAAAAACAAGCTATCCAATGTGTGCTGCCGTGGAATTGGATGAAAGACAACAACAGACCAATGAACATGGTGCCATGCTTATATTTAACTGAGAGCTTAAAAAATTATATGAATTCACTGACTAGTTACGAACATAAATAAAGGAAAAAATCAACCAAATTTTTTTTTCCGCCCTTGAAAATTATCTGACGAACATAACTAGCTTGACGAATGGCAAAAGCATCATACTTATCATGAACTTTTACCGTAAGAACACATCGACGCATCAAAGATCACCAAACCAGGCATAGAAACAGAATAAAAAAGCTTATCCAAAATCGACTGTCAATCCTGATGCAACCGCCTCCCCCAAACAGACCAATTGAATGAAGAAAAATAAAGAAAATCGAAAAGGAAGGCATAAACACAACCGCGAGCAAAAAACCGATCAAAATCAATCCATGCGCGCGGCCAATGGCGTCAAAAACACTAACCAAATCCGTTGGTGCAACGAGTTACAGTGAGAGTTCCTGAACCACAATGCTGACGAAAAAATACGATATCGTTAGGTAGCTTAAGCAATACATTGCGTCTATAGGATTCCAGAATCAAAAGAAGAGCGATCTTTCCATGATTTTACAGAGGTGGAACCTCAGGAGGATCAGAAAAGGAGTGAGGACGAGAGAGAGGATATAAATATTGCCATGCGTAATATCGCCTCCGTTAACTAGTCCCGATCCCAATACAAGGATTATAATTCAACCCTTCCCTCTAGTCCCGAGACGCTTGGTTTGCAAGTTGGATTTTGAAATCCCATCAAATTCGAGTGCTAAAGAACACGTACAAATTACATATATTAAGAATAAATAATATCTATTTATATTTATTTTCGTACTAGTTTTATTTTTTAATTGAATATGTGTGAGAAAAGTAGCTCCATTAGCTCGACTAATTACGTTGCCTGATCCCAATTTATATTACTGAACTTTAATATATGTAACCTTTTTGTTAAGAGTGAAAGTCATTTAGTAATGCATTGTATGAATCAAATTACCATAATTAAATTTAAAAATGTCTTATTTTTAGATTTAATACATTGAAATCGAAAGATCATCGCTCAAGGCATGCATTCTTATTTGTTCGTCGCATAATCATCTTGGTACATTGAAATCGAAATGAAAACCGGGCACATGTTCTATCTAGCATACAACCACTGTAATGGATGATTGTGATAATGACCCATTAGTGAGAAAAACCATATGTATTTTGCTCAATTTGTGCATATCATCAAAAAGCCATTAAAACCGGACCAAAACTCACCTCGAATTAATACTCCCAAAATCCAACACAAATGAAGAAGAAAACAACCACATTCCAATTCCATCTTTCAAAAACCGAAGGCGAACCACATCCGGTCCAAATGTTTGATAGATGTACCCTCTAATTTCTATTCAAATTTCAGAGCCAGCACATGAATAAATGACAAAAAAAGTCACAGGTGAAGTGTTCCTTTCATTAATTTGTCACATACCAGCACATATTATTGGGCNTATCTATGCCTATTATATTTTTTTATAAGAAACGAAATATATGAGAAGAGAAGGCTAAAGAAAAAAGCAAACATTTAATTCAATGTATATCTTCAAATAGAGATAACTAATTAAAAAGATAAATCCTACAAAACTTCTTAATAATCTTCTTTGGAATTTAAGCGACAAATAGAAAACAGTTGCAATACAAAGTTTCTGAGATAAATTTACCTGATCTAACATCGTCACTAACTTGGCCTCGGGATTGGATTTGTTTAACAAGCATTCGATACATCAACACCCACCAATAAACATGAAGAACTAGCAAGCAGAACAAAAGAGTATTGAAAACATAATAATAAATCGGCCCCCAAAAGGGATGTTTTTCCCTGTCCAAGGTGAGGACAACTTCATAGCTGTCACAAAAAAGAGAAGTTAGATTGAATAAAATCAGTTTATCGCATGAAAGCTAAAAATTCAAAACCTTGTGCTCCAAAGGACCCAAAAAGGGTAGTAAATGAGGCGCAATAGGACCCATGACAAAACAAATACAGCAAATGAACCACTAGCAATCGTCTCAAGGCCGATGTATTTGGACATTTTTCCGATCTCCAGAAAAACATCACTTGCATCGTGAAGAGCCAAAACCACAGAGCCAACTCTCGCAAACCTGAAAGAAGAACGAGACAAATATTGACACTTCAAAACAAATATACACACCAAAATTGTATAATACAAGTCATATCAAACATTTCTTCAGATAAACTCCTTCGTCATAAAAGAAAGATTCTATGCCTCAATCAAAATATATGAATAAAGTACCTGAAAATGTAAGACAACACGATAAGAATAAAAGTAGCGACATGATGGCCCATAGACACCCCGAAATCAGATCGTCTCGTTTCCCAGAAGATAAGAGCGAATATTGAATACGAGTAAAACCCGGCAGCAAACATGTATACTCCTTTCAACTTCAACCTGAAATTCACACAAGTTTGCTGTAGAGATGCTTAAAGCCGAAAATGCTGAGCAAAGCCAAGATCAACTGGTCAGGTCATCTATATATGAAAAATTCTTATGACGCACTTTATTTTTTGGTCAGGCCAAACCTGGTCTCCCGGCCCCACCCAGAAGTATGTAGTGTTAGTAAACCAGGGTTCATTATAAGTCACGGTCAGAGCCAAGAGCTCGGCCGAAAGATAATAAACACACTTCCATGCTGACTCCTTAAACTTCCTTATCTTCTTCCTTTTATCTTCAGATTGGGCGTCTAACATCTTGTCATCATTTCCAAAGATTAATCGCCTCCCAATTTTCTGCAATATAAATTTCAATGATTTACTTAGGTAAAAACCTGGAATATTTATGGAGAAAAGAGCATACTATCTTGTCCTTAACTTATGATCATAAGTGAAGCAAATTGTGTCTCAGAAACTCTAAATATATTTGTGTCTCAGATATCCAAATATATGCATGCACATTTTTTGAAGATAGTAAAATAATAGATCCTAGAACTAGAACACTTACGCTTTTAATTCCTTATCAGTCAGGCACCCAATTTAAGCAAAAGAAAAGCTGAGAAATGAACGTCGATACATTCTCAGATAAGTAATGATTGTGATTCCTAACTGTGGATAATTATTCAATCAAATTTAGTTCAACCATGAGCCATGATTGTACAAAACAGCTTAGGTCAAGCAAATTCAGTCTGAAAGTAGAGAGTGGTTTTCAAGAACTACTAAAAACAAAGAGCATATGCAATCAATTAATTGAAATGGTGGAAGTAAGATGGTAAACGTGCGAAGGAAATTGGGTAATTTCCCAAAACAAAAGAACGGTGTGATTCTAAATAGTTGTTCAGTTTTGGAAGTAAGACCAAGGAGCCTTGTACAAAATGGCAAGTCTAAGCATCCAATCCACCAGATTTACCCGTTTATTCGTATTGTTAGTCCATTTTTCTTAAACAAAACACAAAAAAACTTTGCTTATGCTTCCAAATCTGGTGGGCGTCTGGTTGACGCGGACCTATCCAATTATTACTCTGCTTAATATCATTAAAAAAATTTCCATATTCACAGAAACCTATTAATCCATCAATCAAACACCTTGCATGCACACTTTCAACCACTCCGCCTGGTCTCACACAAGGCCATGAATGACCTGATTTTACGGCTAAAAGTAAATAAAAAACACATTAACATTCAAATTCCCGTAATGGGTATAACCGAACTAGCAAATCAAGAAAAGAATCCACCGAAACTAAAAGAAACCACAAAAAAAGCCATGAAACTGAGTAAGATTACCTCGAAAACAAATCTGTCGAGAATAAAGCGAACGGAAGGAAAGAACAAAGCGAATAGAGGAAGAACTAAGAAATCTTCATACGCGGGGTATGATTCAAGCTCCCAATCGAGGAAACTCGTATAATCAACCAAACCCATCTCAAATTTCGCAAAAGGAACTCCAAATTTTCGAGGGGAAACGCAATAAAGGTATCGACGGGGCCGGGAACTCAATTCATGCAAAACAATGCATTATTTATTCTCAGATTCTCTCAATCTCCGTCCGCGCAGACTGCAGTTTGCAGAGAGCTTCGTTAGAAATCGGAATCACTTTCAAATTCCACCGGATCATTGGATGGATCTTAACTTGATTGGAAAAAAGGGGCCAGAAATATCCTTCGTTTTGGGCTAAATTTACGACACTGCCTCTATTAGGTTGACTTTTTAGGGGGTTAGATGGGACAACATTCTCTAACCGTCAAACTTCGTAAATTCCGAAAACAAAAGTACAACAAATACTTCCACTTAAATTGAGAGACATTAAATCTCTCTAAATGCAAACTCGGCTGGTTGACAAGTGCTGGTCACGTTGATAGCATCTCAGGCTAAGCTAGGATAAGAAAAAGTTTTATTAAATTTATAAATATATATGGTCCATGCATGCAGCAACTTCAATTCAATATTCTAGATGAGCACTTACTAACAGCTATATGCCGTGATTCGAGTATGGCTATGTTTGGAGGACTCTTTACTCAACTTAGAGTAAAATCATAGATTTTATTATTTTAAAAATACTTTATAAGAATTTTATATAAAATATTTCAAAGAGTTTAAATTGTCAACTTAGGCAAGGTGTAAATAGTTGTTACTTGATGTAAATTTGGGAGAGCTCAAGTGTCAAATACTCAAAAATGTTGAAACGAGTTGTTAGATGACACGCAGATTGTCGCATAATGCCTACACTCATACTGTTTCAAGAAGATATATATACATTGTTTGAAGCGCTGGGGCACGTCACACGCAACCACAACAAAAATTTGGAGAAATTCAAAGCGAAGAGAGATTTAAAAGGTTACCTCACCTCTTCTAGTTCTTTAACTTGAAAGTATGCACATTGAGAGTGTGTGAGATTCTAGTTTGTAAACCTCATTAGTTTATTTTCGACTTGCAAACGTGTAACGAGTTAAGGCTATGTAAAACGAGTCGTACGAAGCTTGATTAACACTCTAAGCTTCAATTCATTACTATAATACCCGCAAATTTCTATTAATGACTTTATCATAAATTTTAAGGATTTTGCATTTAAATAAAATAGACTATTAGTATAATGTAATCACTATATAAATTTAGAATATACACTACATAAGAAAATAATGGAACAACATATTAGAATAGTCAATGTTAAGTTTTAAAGCACCAAGCGATCCTATTATTAGTAAGAAATGAACAACTAAGAAAGTAAATTGAATACAAATGACTTAATGATTTTTAATGAAGTTAAGTCCAACAAAATTGGAATCAATACTCTCATAAAAAAAGTGTTGTTAGAATGTTGGCAATTGGATCTCGGTACTCGATATTAGAAAATCAAGATTTGGAAGCTAGAAATTTCGACTGTTTTAAGAAGTCTTTAATAATGAGTAGCCTAATGAAATTTAATGAATCTAATTCTTTTCAAAGTTATAGTAAATATAAAAATAAAGAAATGAATCATTGAATCTTGTAAGTTGCATCTTAGAAGCTATTGCATTTCAAGTTAACCTTATATGTTTAGGTCATAGTTGGGCCAGACTATAGTTGCTTTCTCTCTCACACCCTCTTAAACCATTTTCTCCCAACTTTCATAAACAAAAAGAGATTTCTTTCGTATTTAGGAATCTAGAACACAAGAGCTTCGCTTTATCGACTAGGATCTTACCCAACATGCAAAAAGAAGAAATCACTAATACTAGATGTTCACGCTATAAAATATTCAAAGGTAATTTATTTTGATTGGTAGGTTGTTAAAATTGGATATTTAAGGCAAAAGATTAAAAACACACAATTATGAATAACTAGGGTTTCGAAAACAGAAAATTTGGGTCATTTTAGAGATTGCAATTAAACAAAGGTTTAAAAATATTTTTTCTGAATATGATGCCTTCTATAAAGTTTTAATAGACATCAATATGATTAATTTGACATTTGAATGACATAAATTGAACATTTGATGAAAAATTTATGGGTGTTCAAATATCTATCAAATATTAGAGTTTGTGAAAAACGGAATAAAACTGAGCGATTTTAAGAAATTTTTAAAAAGAGAATAGATAACAACTTTATTTTTGCCTTTCAACAAAGTTAAAGTAGAACTCTTAAGGAACAAGTAGATACTAGAACCGTAATTATTAGATATTTACAGGAAAAGTTATATAACTCCAAAATTGAACAAAAAATATGATTTTAAGCAGAGTTTCATGATATATGTTTGTTAATCGATTAAAATGTTTCAGCTACGTCTCTAAATTAAGCTAAGGATCAGAAGTAAGTAACTAAACATATGTTTTGTCTCTTCGAAGACATGCATCATAAAGTGCTAGATTTTCATTATTTGATAACATGTTTAACGATATGATAATAAATTAAAATAGTAAGTAGTGTCGATTGGAAAGTTTGTAATTTCTCACTATGATAAAGAAAAAAATAATTGATAGGCTAATTATATAAATTACCCGAAAAAATTGGTGTGTATGACAATGTGATGTTGCTAGATAAAAAAAAAAGAAATTAGAAGAAGATACATTAATGACATAAATTGGCTTGAGAATTTGATGTATATGTTAATATAATGTGACTGTGATAGAATAGAATATTAGTATTTATATAATTCAAAGATACTATTGTGTTCATACATTTTCACGTCATTTGGTTTCACAACCTTGCAATTGTTGATATTGTTGTTTTTAACATGATGAATGGAGGTGAAACAAACATCAACACACCAATGATGCTAATGATCAAGTTCAAGAAACTTCTATTCAACAAATTGGTGAAAAATTCTATGAAACTTAGATAGATAAGATCAATCGTAGGCTTGATGGCCAAGTATAGGAGATGAATTGAAGGTTTGATATGATCCATCAATTATTTGTGGAGGGATGAAATCCTAATACACAAGCATCTCCAGCACGAGGGCATAAAAATGATTGCGATGAAAATATGAATGGTCGACATCACGTGGACCCTACCTGGGACAAGGATTTGGTTGCTCATGAGTGTAAATTCAATCGACCTAAGCAAAATATTCATCATGAACGTGATATCAATCGAAATAGGCACGCCAACCAAGATGAGATCAAACACATGATAGTTAAAGTACTCTTATTCAATGGGGTTTGCAACGTGAATATCTTTCTTGACTGGTTGGAGAGGGTAGAACGAATTTTCAGTTGTTATAATTACTCAAACAAAGCCAAAATTCAACTTGTTATAACGTAGTTTGTTGGCTATGCGAGCCTTTGGTATGAGAGTTTAAAGACTCATAGAAGACGTTAGAATGAAGAGCAATAGTTACTTAGAGGGTTTTAAAGTTGATGGTGAAAAAGAGATTTAAGCCAAGTCACTACATGCTATTACTTGATGGAGTTTGTAACCCTTCAAATTCGATGTTGTATTGAGGATACCGAAGAACATATAATGACACGCTTGATTAGATGTCTAAATAAAGAGATCAGTGACATAGTGGAACTACAAATTTGCAAAAATATGAATGATTTAATCCAACTATCATTGAAGGTAGAAAGAAAAATCAAAAGGAAAGGGAAGAGGAGAATCACACGAGCTCCTCCAAAAAACGTGCAACCTTTTAATCCGCCTTTGAGGATCGAAGAAAGGAGTAATCATCCAAATTGTTGGCCCAACAAGTGATTAGGTGGAAGGGAAGCCCATAATAATAATAATACTAAGCCAAGAGCTAAGGAGATCAAATGCTTCAAATGCCTTGGATTGAGACATTTTTCTTGAACATTCCTTGATGAGAGGGTGATGCTAATCTGGGCATGAACCAATGAGGTAGTGAGTGAGGATGAAGAGATAGAAGTTTCTACTCCCAAGAAGAGGTTTGTCATGAACAAGAAGGACCTTCAATTATGATTATTCAGCAAGTGATGTCTTTACACCATGGAGGAATTGATGAGCAAAGGAAGAACATCTTTCACAGTAGATGTTTAGTGAGTAACAAAGTTTATCCCCATGAGTGCAAGTCACTTATTTTTGGGTTGGTCATGACAATTTGACAATAAGGACATACATGATGATTACACCAATTACTTTTCATTCAAAGAAGATAACTTAGTTATTGTTGGCTTTAAAAGTATTTTTAAAGCAATCAATTGGTTTTTTATGATAACTATGTAAGATAAGCATGAAAGATAAAATAAACTACTTTACAATGTTTAAATTAGAATAAACTATTCGTGAGAAATACCCTCTTTGAAGGGTATAATTAAAGTCTAACAATTTGTTTAAGTACTACAAAAATTTCAAGTCTATGCAGTGTTTTGTGTCGACCCATAATACCTTGTGTTGACCCTTGTAAAATTCAAAAGCTTAACCATACATAGTTTGTGTCCATGATGTGCAACGGGAGCACATCATGGAACTAGCCCCGATGAGCACGGTCGAATTCAATAATTTTTGTGCTCATTTTTCAAGAAGCCTACCTTTGGAAACAATGCCCGAGTCAAATCGGGAAAAGTCAAGAATTTTGCTTGGTGGGCGGCGGAGCATGTCCTGCCACGACGCACACAGCGCGCCACTGTCCGGCCACGACAGCGTGCCACTGTCCGGCCACGGCGCGCCCAGCGTGCCACAGACCGCTCACGACGCTCCCAGCGCGCCACCCTGCGCGCCCAAGTGTCCGGTCCATGACACGCCCAGCGCCCAGGATCCAGGCCATGACAAGCCCAGCGCCCAGGATCCGGTCCATGGCACGCCCAGCGCCCAGCCCAACGACCACGACCCGACGCCCAGC
>QAOC01000089.1:98426-128780 GCA_003255005.1 Begonia fuchsioides
TAGTGAATGTTTGATAATCAAAGAGCTTCGAGCCTTATTGTCAAATTCCCTCAGCCGACCTTGCTTCTCCGGTGCGTCATATCCGGCCAAGCATCCGTCAACCCTTGCAAGTGCACGGTGCGTAATATCCGTGTGCAAACCAAGGTCTACCGTGTCAAACACTTCGATTGCTCGAGCGTTTGACTTGATTTCCATCCACCAGCCACCTCTAACCTTCCCATTACCGAAACCATCCCCGAGCATCAACACCACCTCCACTTCGATTTTCATCAATATTTTCCATCCCGAGCCATATCAAAATCCATCCGAGCCATTCCAAATTTCCCACGACCCATCCCCATAAAAATACCATTTTTACCATACCACCACATAAAATACGCTTCCGCACGACAAGTTTTCGAACGGAGTGCGATCACGGACCACATCGGCTACGTGACCGTGCGTTCGACCAACCCCGACGTGCCAACCTCACCCGAAGGCACATCAGTCCACCCACTGTGTATTGTGTCGACCCCTGTTCAAAACAGAGGCCGAGTCTTTCATTCCTTGTGTCGACCAGAAAATCAGTCCAACGTACAAAATGTGTCGACCCAACTAAATTACTTATGTCGACCAGAAAATCAGAGTAAGAGTCTACCTTCCTCACAGGTACTGAAGGCTCATTTGTAGGAAACACGACTCCAGAATCATTAAAGATTGTCATTAACATGAGGTTATATGACAACGACTTAGAAGCATTTTCAAATAATTCGATCATGCGTTTGACAATAACATAACCAACATTAAAATTGGTTCTGTTATAGATGTTGTGGAGGAGAAACAAATCCATTCCACTTATATGGCCGCGATGACCATCCCTCGGAAGAAGATTATAAGTAATCATGTGGTGAATAAGACGAGCTTCTACGTTAAGGTCACTAGCTTTAGGTCGGGAAGGAAGAGAAGTATCCGGATTTTTTACAATCATTCTCAGAAAGGAAGAATAATTACTATTCTTGACAAATGGATGCTCAACAAATGACTCATAATAACAGACTGCACGCTCATTGTCCCTACATTTTAGTAGATCATTGATTTTACGGGAATTGAACGTTTGCAAAAGGCGGTCGACTCCTTTTATTTGCGGTCTCATCAGGCTCACGAGCCGGGCTCGTCGGTCTCGTCAAGATCGCGAGCTGGGCTCGCGATCCCGCTCATCGATCCTAGGCCCAACGGGCTCGCGAACTTGAAAAAATGAGCTCGGCTCAGCCTGCCTTTCACGAGCGGGCGAGCTCGGACCGTGCTGAGCCAGCCTGCCCATTTGCCACCTCTAGACATGAGTAACTCAAGGCTCCATCTTTTGAGATGATTTTAGAGTCCTATTTTTTATCCTTTTTTTTTCATTCTTTCCGGATGGAGTATAAGATAAGAAATGTAGTTTCTCTTGAATTTCAAAATTTATAATTTTTATTCCGTTGCGTACATACATTTTCACGTCAATCGTTTAACTTTAGTAAATTACAAATCACAAAAAATTAGGAGAAAACTAATTCTCCCACACAAATTATATCAGTCATACAAGTGTTATTAGAGCTTAATTATAACTTTTATTTACTGTGACTTGTCATTGTTTTGTACTATCATGCACAAAACATGATTGATCTATGTGATAAAAGTAAGTTCTAATTGACAGATAGAAAACAAGTTTGTTACCGTGGTTTTCAAATCCCACCTACATTCGCGTTCTAACGGCCCTCTCTTATACATTATTTCCTTCTCAACCTTCGATAATTTGTAATATATCTTACTTTTATCAATCAAACCTTACACAGTTGTCACAATTCTCTTAGAATAGAAAATAGCTCAAAATAACATGATTTTTGTTTTATAATAATGCCCATTTACACTTTGAATGCAGGTTTTGAATTTAAAGCCATGCGTGTGAGTAAAAAAATTTGGCAACACTGTGGTGGCGAAATCCTACCTAAAATTACCACCTAAAATGAACTTATGTATAGATGTGGCCATCTATCATTTTTCAGTCGCTTTTTCGGCACTTGATTACCAATGGAAGACATTTTTCTTGTAGTTGGAGCTCTGGTCGACACTTTGTTATCGTTAAATGAGAGCGATCGACGACATGAATTTTTTTATCGACACTTTGAATATTCAGAATGAATTTCTAATGGACACTTATTGTTTTGGGTCAACACCTTCAATTCTTTGATATTCTTGATCTTCTATGAGCATTAGGCCCTTTCCCCAATCAGTCAACACTTATAGTGCTATGATATTTTCTCTGATCGTGTTGAGTGGACGATGCTTCTTCGCCCTGGTTGGTCCTCTAGAAACTTGATACTTTTTGTCTTTCTGCGGCTGACCCCTTAATTATTATGGTCGACCCTCGAACGTTTTTATCTGTGCACGAGGCTCTTTTCTTGGTTTGGTTGTCAATGCCACCTTGAATGAAAAATGATCAATTTTGACAATTTATATGCAAAGCTTGTCAATCAACGAAAATATTTGAAAATAGGCTCAACTAACTTATCTCTATCTTTGTCGGTGTCGGATTCCAAATAAAATCGATATATAACTAATAGCTAAAATAATTAGTAACTATATTAAAGATTTTAAGATCACGTATGGACGTGGATCAGATCAGGGATTGAGTAGTTGCAGATGAGTAATTGCAGAAAAAATCAAATTAAAGCCACAGAAAATGACTAATTGCAGAAAGAATCAAATTGGCATCAGTGCCGATAGCAGGAACACAAGCGAAAAATGAAGATCCAGAATGAACATAAAGATGGAGAGGTTGGATCACCTGGGATTAGGGGTCAAGAGAGGGTCCGGGCGGCTTGAAAGAAAACGGCAGAGCAAAGAAGGGCGCAAATGAAAGCGAAGATTCCCAACCCAACCCAACCGCGAGGGAGACGACTGCAACCGTTAAATCCAACAGGCCCTGCAAACCCCAACCCATCGCCATTGCTATCCTCGTCTCCGACTCTCGTCTCCGACTCTCGTCTCCGTCTCTGCTAGACTAATGTGAATTTTAATGGGTAGTTTTTTTGGGGAACTATCTATTTTCAAAGAGCCATGACATATATGGCCTACCAATAACTATAAATTCGAATCAATAATGTAAAAGTTGAGTAATATGACATCTAAATTCAAGATCTTTGAATCAAATATATTTCATTATTAGATTCAACCGTTTATAATTGAGTGAGATTCAAATTCTATAGGATTCATATTGGTAGACGTGCATAACATAGCTTTTATTTAAAAAACTTTAAATTATGTTAGAATGAACAAAGCGTTACTTTATCTTACTATAAACATGAAATCGATCTACTTAATTTTAAAGTACAAGAAAACAACTTCAAGGAAAGCTTATCGAAATCTCAACCACTAAAGTTGAAAATATTCACTCCGAAAATGAAAACTATCAATCCACCTTTAGATGTTTGTCTTGATTTAGTCATTGAAGTTGAAATAATTTCACTAAAGTAATTTTAGTTTCAATTTATGTTTAAATGGTTATTCAATCTATTGTAGAAATCCAACCGTTTAGAATTCTGTGTTACTTGAATTCTAAGTGCGATTTATGGAAAAAAAAAAAGAAAGATAAAATCTAAGTTTTAACCGGAATGCACTAAATATAGGTAATTTATGAGTTTTTCACTCACAAAAATTGACAATATTTTTCTACACCAGGCTAGCAGCTGATTTTAGAATTGATGAAGATTTCTTGGAAGAATTTATAATTTTCTTTTTGTTGTAATTGGTAAGGATTTGAGAGTGAGCACATTTGAATAATATATATTTCAATTTGGTTATATAATGATTTATTTATGCTATGAGCTAGAACATTTTAGATTGATGAACATGGATATTTTGGGTAAGATAATTTCTACCATTTTTATAGCCATAGGGTCGAATTTCCGAGTATACAAATGTAGACTTGGGTATCTTGGCGATTCTGCCAAGCCCTCCTCCAGGGCGTCAGGCTGCATTGCAGGTCACGTCTTCCAGCTCTGACTGGCAACTGGTGGCGGCGAAAGGGTTGCCGATATGGGCGTCGGTGAGCATTTGGCGAAGATCGAAAGCTTCCTCTTTGAGACGAGCATTTTCCTGAACAACTCTACCGTGAACTTCCGACGCCTGATTCAATTTATCGATTAGGCTGCAGTTTGCCGATCGGAGCCAAATGACCTGCGACCAGAGCACGTTCATGTGCTTTTGCTTCCTCATCCTAGATCTTCTCGCCGATTCTCGATACGAAACCATTCGCCGCTGTTTTCGCTCGTCGATCACGGAAGTCATCTGGGTTACTTTGGCGTCGTCGGAGGTTGAGTTGTTGCTTAAACTGGAAGCCGGGGGAGTGTAGTCTCCGGAAAATGGAGCCTGAGAAGTCGGAGAGCTGCTGAAAAGGCCCTGAAAATGGAGGTCCGATGGATTTGTGTGCAACGCGGTGAAGTTGACGGGGCCAAAAGTGGCTTCGCTAATCTCTGCTTACGTTATCTTTTCACAAAATTAGTGGGGGCACCAGCGTTATCAATAGAAACAATACTTGAAATGAGAATTACTAGTCATTTATGAGCGAAACAACTGCCTATAAGTAATTAGTTTATAAATTGAAATTATTATTAATTATCCTATATATTATATATGCAAGAACTCCCATATTCAATCATTAGGCATTAGCCACTCTAATTATTAGGGGTGGACTCCTGACTTCGGGTCAAATTTTGTAAGAAAATAAATTTGATCTAATGAGTCGTGTTTTATAAAATTAGATCACAATGAAAACCAATCGAATAGTCGATTCGATCTGAATCCAACTCAAAATTTCAGGTTGGTTTCGGTTCAGGTTCACATTCAGTTTTGTAAAATTCAAATCTGCATGTTATCGACCTTCACTAGCTAAATTAAACTATTTCTCACAAATTTAGGATTTTATCGATTACACGACCGAATTCAATGGATTGGTTCTTGATAACGTATACCACAATTTTGAATAAAATCGTATACCACAATTTTGAATCAAAAGAGTGATTTCAAGAATTAGCAGATCTATTCACTCTATTAATAATCGAGTCGGATCTAGTGTTTCATAAGGGATTTGCATTTTCTATTGATTCCTCGGATCGGATAAAAAAAAAATTCCAAATCTGATCCACAATTCGAGATGATTCTGATTTTGGTTCGTATTTTTTTTTTAAAAATTAACAGTAGATACAATCCAACGCAAATAGTCGGTTTGGTTAGTTTGGCGGGTAGATCGAATTGTCATCCCTACTAATTATAAGTCATTTCAAAAGAGAATGGTGGTATATGTTGTCTTTTTAGTCGATCTTACGAGATTTCAATTTGGTTAAAATTGAATATTTTACATGATTTAAATTATTAAGTGGGATTCGTTATGAATATATAAAACTAAATAAACCACTTTAATTATTAACAACTACCTAAATGAAAATTCATGGACCATGACGAAATCAGACAGAAAAAATGATAATTAATTATTGGAAATAAACTGAGTACTTTGAATCCATAATTATATAATTGTGATGAGTCATTCAACACAACATTTTTGGATTAGTGGGTCACCATTTTTAAAATAATAATTTTAAAATATTTCACGTCCCTTACATAAATCTCACTTCTAAACTATAGTAAATTTGGTCTCCCCTTGAGTGTCATCCTTCTCGAGCCAGTTTAATCTGATATATGATTTTGCTATCTTTGGTTCGAGACCGAACATGGATGGAGTAAGCACCAAGTCTTCACCCTAAGATGCCTCGTATGTCAGAGTTCGAGCCGAGTTCAACGACCATAATCACGACACTAACCATTGGTCAAGATGGTCACAACCATGTCTATCTTACTTTCTAATGTTGCAATTAATTTAGTTTATTAAATGTGGATTCTTACTCCATTGAAATTGTAGAGATATTGTCATATTGAGTGTCAAGGCAACTTTAAATGACCTATTACTTTTAATCTACTGTACTAGTAAATAAATGACCTAAATGAGCATGAACTAAAATAACACACCCTTATTTTTGTACTTTAAGATCTCTTAACCCATATAAATAATATCATAGTAGCGAAATTGTCTACTTTATTATTAAAATTAAAGAATTTCATCAATTCTATTTTACCCATTTTTTGTTGATAAAATTATAACATTCATGAATAGACCCCCTATACTTATAGATATTTTTTTGAGTGATACCTCAAAGTAGAAGTAGTTTTCACTTGATGCTGGGGGTAGGTAAACCACCCCTATTCCCCGTATTGATTCAGTAGAAATGATTGTTCGGCGATTTATATGTTCATCGGATGTTTATCCTGACTAAGTCCTTATGTTTGCTACCTTTGATACAATGACCAGAGCTGATATATTCGATCTGATGGCCGTGTGCAGAGAGATTGGTTCGGCTCTTGTATGCTAACTTGAGTACAACAAGTCAGATTGGCAGAGAGAAGACGTTTTTATTTGGCCGTGTTGTGACAATATTCGTAGCTGACATCAACGAGGTGCTTAGCTTTCGGGATGACAACGATGATGCCAGTGATGCAAATTACATCCATCTCAATCTTGTGAGTTCATTCGCGATAGCATAGGGATACCATTCCTCCAATCAATGCTAGAGAACGACGAGGTTTAGATCTTTCGCAAGCCCAAATCGAAGGACCTCACAGTGATTGTGAGGATTGTACACAACAGCATTAGTCACATGATCTTACCACGTGATAATCATCGTGACCTGGTCAGTTACATGAACCTGTATATGTCAAGTACATGTACACCAAACAATGGTTCAACCCGAAGTCATCATGGCAAGAAGCTTGGATATTTTATTCTTGAAGATGAGCCAATCAAGCACACGAGGGCTATGATCCATTTGACAATATTCGTCTCAAGAGGATGAGTCTTGTGGAGGAGGATGCGATAAGGGTACTGGAAACTACCCAAATACAGCAGACTCTACAGGCCACATATGCAGGAGCCTATGGTTCATCTGGATGATGATGTTGAAGGTGCTAAGGAGGACTGCACTGATGTTCCTGATACAAACTTCCCCGTTCCTGATACAAACTTCCCCTCGACACATGCTACTATAAGAGGATAGTCCTCGTCTACCACATACTCATAACTAGTTGCATTGATGGAGTAGATGTTGATCAACCATGTGGAGCAGATGACGCATCAACAAGTTTTCTATGAGAATATGGAGCATCTTAGCAAACAACAGCGGGATCAGGACGCATAGCAGCGGGGTATGGGGATTGGCTGAAGGAGGTCAGGGACATGCTGATGCAGTAGGGCACACGCTTGGACTCCATCTAGGATCAGTTGACTGAGATGACGTGTACCTTGTCTTACTTCGGCATCCCGATAGACCTCGGCAGGTTGCAACCACCTCCACTAGCTCCTCCAACGGCACCTCCACCCCAGTTTGTATTATCATTTTTTTCTGTATCCTAGGGCATAGAAAATCGGTAAATTGTTCCATCTGTCCATGTTGCTTGACTATACGTAACATTATAAATTTTTTTTTATCATTTTTAATATGGCGACTATAGGTTTGTCTCTCGTCGAGGATATAACGCTCCATCTATCTAATATTTTTTCATCGCATTATATCGTGTCCATAGGCACAAAGACCTTGGTACTGCGAGTCTCCAAACCCTTGATTCAGCTGCCAAATCTATGTTCTACCGTTAAGAGCAACATTTATGGATGCTCTAACGTTATGCTCTTTTATCACCGTCTCTATGATAGAAGGTATATTCCACGAAGGCTAACTTCTGAATTGATCAACATATGTGTTTGCGATTCATTTCGCTGATTCTTTACTTTTTAGGCATAAGTGTATTCATCCACATAATTTTTTATTTAAATAGTAAATTTATCGTTCATCCTCGACACATGAAGCCGCCACGGAACTCACAAGGTACTGCTAATTGATGAGATTAATTTTTTTTTTAATTTGACAAAATAACTATCTTTCACGGCATATTCCATAATTTCTTATTTAAGATCTTTTATATTATTCAAACTAATTTTTTTGCTAGATGATGTTCTAGTATAAATTTCAAAGTCAAAATTGAGCTTGTTTTTATTGAATCAAGAAGACGTGGGTCGGCCTGAGGTTTTCTGCATATTTAAAGTTCGAGGTTTTTCAATCTATTTTTTTCGAAGTCCAGGATGTTTTAGATTTTTGACCCTGAAAATATTTATAATTTGATGTGTCAATTGATAAAAATTAAAAATATCAATGACAACACAACCCAATTATATAGTTTGATAATTACCAAGAATTATAATGTTTTTGTAAGATTTAAAATATTTTGACTAAAGAAGTTATGCAATCACTAAATTGCTAGTAGAACACTCCAAAATCGAATGGTTCAAGTCCGGTAAGAAGTTTATCTAATCCTATAAAGGAAAAGACAGATGACGTAAGAGAAAGTAGATCCTAAAAGTTGGCTAAGATCTCAGAGGTAGCAACTTGTAAACGCATAGTCTATTATTATATTTCTATTAAGGTGATGCTCCATTAGGACCTAGTAAGCTTCCTAAAAGATGTTCTATCCCAAGTCTTAGTTTAATCTCAAGTCATATTCCATGTTTTTGTGAAATGCTTTATTATATCTATCTCATGTTATGCCTTTTAGTGCAACGAAGGTATCTTAGGAACGTATCCACTATCGACCAATCACAACATTATATGTCGAACAACGCAGCAAGACACCCAATATGTTATCATTGTCATTTGAGATATGCAATATTTATAGGCTAAATGTAATGTTATGAAAACTTTTTTTTTTTGTGATCGTCGAGAATTCAAAAGGTTGGCCACATGAGAATATATGTCACAACATAGATTATGGAAAAAAGTAATCACATTTTATTTTTACATTCCAATTGATGTAATTATTCGTGTTTTATTTTATTAATTGCACTAAGTTGTAAATGATTGTAGACAAAAAATAAAAAAAAATAAATAAAAGGTATAATAATTTGATGGAAATACATTTTGACACATGAGATTTGTGGGATCAATGAGAAAAGGGAAATTGAGTTTGCCTTAACTTTTTTAATGATTTGAATAAAAAATTGGAAAGGTGTATTTAAATATTTTTCAAACCAATAAATGTCAATCGAAGCCTTACAGTGGTGTTACCACTTACAACTCTCAAACAAAAAAAGTCTAACTCATTGTCAAAGTGTATGATGAGGTTATAATTGAGCATCAAAAGAAAAATTTAAGAAATCTCAAAATAGAGAATAATTTAAATTCTTAAATGATAAATATGAACAGTTCAATAAATCATCAATGGATTTAATTTCTTCTACAAAGCTATAGTGGACATCTTAAAAAATAATTCAAACATCTGAAAAAAAAAATGACGGGTTTTAAAAGTTAAGCTAAATGCTTCGGGATTGCACCTTGATCGGACCTATCGACCCATGTACGAAATCGTTTATTTAAACTCACGTTTAAGAAGAAGAAAACCCCTAAAATGACTTGCCTCCTCTTCCATGTCCTCTCTCACCTTTTCCTCTCAATATTCAAAGATAAAGAGAGTCTCCTAGAGATTGTGAGCGTAGGAGCATAGAGTTGTCTCACAATTAGAAGTTAGAAAGAAATTGTCAAGGGAAAGAAACAAGCTTGATATCCCATGCGAAAGAAGGAAGAACCATCAACTCTAAGCCTCTATGCTAGATCGTGCTATCATCAAACGTAACTTCTTTGTATTCTTATTAGGTGGTTAAGGTGAAACCTTGGCTGAAAAAATAAATTAAAAACATGAATATGGATAACTAGACTTGCATAAACTGAAAATGTGTACATCTTAAGGAAACTAACTACAAAAGGGTTAACACAATTATCATAATTTGCCCCTTTCTTCAAAGTTTTGATATGCATCCTAAGGAGCGGTGCTTGAATCGTATTATTTCAACATCATAGGAAAACATTATGGATGTTTGAACTATGCCAATTATTAGGGTTCCCAAAAAATTTTAAAAACGAGATCTCATGTGAAATCCTTCAAAATAAAAACTTTAATTATATTTAAAGGATTTAAGTCATGCTACAAAGTTTTAATATACATCTTAAAGATTAATAATACATTTGAATTTTACTATTTCGAACTTTGAGGAAAACGTTACGGGTATTCGAAATCTTTGAAATATTTTTGATCTTAAACTCCACTTGAAAGAGAAGAAAAATATAGATAAGTGAAGAGCTTCAAATTACTCCCAAGAATTGGAATTTAAGCAAAAACCTAATCAAACTGTTTTACGATAAAGAACTGTCGATCGTTCATGTGTTTCGAACTACGAAATAAGCTAAGCTAACAAATAGAGGTAAGTAACTATGCACGTGCTTAGCTCCTCGTATACCGATATCATAGAGCGCTAGAAATTGTATGTTTTCACTTATACGTTTGATATGATGATGCATTGCCAATAGCTTAAAACCAAGTCAATATTTAAACTATAATTTATGATGGTATTGAGATAGTATCTATTCACTAATCCACATCGACAAGAGATTCACATCATTCAACGACGAAATCCTCACGAGGAATTCGCAAATATTACAGATTTAGCAACTGAAACATAATGAAACTTGGTAAAATGTTACTCCTTTGAAAGAACTCTTTTATCACAAATGTTTGGTGCAATTCTAAAACTCGCTTTGGTTGATTTTTACCTAGCAAATAGCTGATGATCAAAACAATGCAACTAATGCGGTGGTATTTTCTAGCTATGAAACAATAGGGTACTTCTGTGTTCAACATTCTTAAGAACAGAATGCCTGGGTGCCTTGAGTCCTTACCATGGCGTTTTGAGGTGAGTGAAATGCTACACTGTCCCTTAAAGGATGTGCAGGTTTTTGGTATCTCTCAACGTTAAGAGGAAAATGCCTCCAGTTTTTTTAACATATCTTATTGTATTACCCTCGTAATTTCATGATGCCTAAATAATGTGAGTTATGAGTTAACGATGTGAATTGAAAACGTTGGAGAAGTTATTTTGTGGGATAGTTGGAGTTAATTGGTGATTTTTTGGGAGGAATTCTGAATTGGTGATTATTTTAATTGATTGGAAAAATCTGAAAATTGGAAAATAATTTTTTGGGAATTTAATTTGTGTAGTGGGTAATCTTTTGATCAGTTGGGACATCGTTTCCGACATTATTTAGGATTATATTCAAGGTCGAATTTATATTAGATATAAGGTATTATTATAAAATTTCTGGGAGACCCGCTATTCCGATTTTGGATCAGAATATTAGGTTCCAATTATGGTAAGTAAAAGTGCTAAATTAAGGAGGAGAAACTTATGAGGGATAGAAAGTCATTATCCTTATTTTGGGTATATTTATCTAATAATAGGTTGCAGGATATTTTAAAAGAGGCATTTGTCATGTATATATGAGTAATATTATTATCATTTAACAGAATTTCTTAGATTGAAGAACACTTAACTTCACTACAGTTAATGAGATAATTTCATATTTAAAAACTATGGAATGCAAGTGTGATGAGGATGATCAAATATCGATTCTGTTTGGCCCGATACTATCTTTGTCCAATACTTTTAGGGAGACTAATTTATGTAGTCAGGGTTTGTTAATCCTGAAGAAAGTCTATGACGCTTTGTTTTCTAAGAAGAGACTTAAACACTTATAGTTGGATCTGATAATCAAGGAGATGGTCTAGTGATTTGGGGCAGAGCGATGGAAAGGTCTGATAGGGGAAATAGTGGAAGAAATTGTTCAAGGGGCCAATTTGAAAAGTCGGAGTGTTACAAGCTGCAAAATAAGAGAAATAAAATGCTTGATCAACAGGATAAGTAACCAGAAAAGTCTAGTGAGGTAGTTGTTGAAGATGAAAATCAAAGTGAATGAGAGAAGATCTTGTAGTGGCTTATGGATACTCAAGATCATTCGATTCAGCGTACAGATTTTAAATGTGTCTTAATGAAGACTAGTTTTTCGAGCTATGAGCATGTGACAAAGGGTATTGTGTTAGAAGGATATAATGTATCGCGTAGGATAGCTAGGATTGGCGTGGTTAGAATCAAAATGTATAATAGAGTTATCAAAGCACATGGTTTGAATACTCTTGACTTGAAATGGTACAAATACACCTATGAAGGTAAGTTTTCAAGATTACTCATAGTTCTCTCTCCATGATGAAAGACAAAGAATGTTAGACAATTTATATGTTCCGTAAGGTTCGATAAGTGTATGAGATACGACAGTTGGTACTTTATTGTCATATGAAGTTCTTACCAAGCTATTAGATGTGGTAATCAGATAAGAATGACTCCCCAATCCGACCCAAACTTACTATGTTGATCAGATCGAATTCATTTGAATTTAAAAATAAATAAATTTAAACGAGCTTGAAATTTTGGGTCTGATCGAAAATTTATGAAAAAAATATTAAAATTTAGTTTGTTCAGGTTGATAACCTGCAAATTTAAATTTAACGAAACTTATTGTTTTCTTAAACCAACATCTACCAAAAATTTTGGGGTGGTTTGGATCGGATCAAATATTTGATCTGATTGAGTTCGGATATAATTTTATAAAATCCGACCAATTGTATCAAATCTATTTTATTATTGAAACTTGACCCAAACCCACGTGTCCCACTTCTACAGGTTACGACATATGTGTTTAGCGCATATGAGTGAAAACATATGAATGAGTTGAGTAAAAGAGGAGTTTAAATGATCAAAGCAATAAAAAAAATGCAGTTTTGTGAGCATTACGTTATTTAGAAACAAAAGGGTAAAACTCATTACAGCCACTCCCAATACGTAACGAACACTAGATTATATTCATTTGGATCTTTGAGGAACTTTACTAGTGTCTTCTCATGTAGGGGAACATTATATGTTTACATTGATCGACCATTTCTCTAGAAGATTATAAGTGTTCTTTTTGAAGAAGAAGAGAGATGTATTCTCTACTCTTAAGTAGTGGGAATGAATGATTGAAAAGCAGATAGGAAAACATGTAAAATATCTTTGCACTGATCATGAGTTGTAGTTTGTTCATATGAGTTCAACTCCTACAAAAAAATGGTACTCTCAAACAGGCAAATAATGAGACACCTTACGCTCCCAAGTAGTATCTAGTAGACTAGTGGGACAGAGCCAATAAATAGAACAGTAATAGAAAAAGTTTGGCGTATGCTCTCAGATTCTGGTTCACCTTAGTCGTTTTGTGTTGAAGTTGCCGATACTTCTAGTTATTTAGGGAATCTTTCTCAGTTGAATACTCTTAATAAGAAAAATACGAAAGAAGTCTTGTTGATTACTCTCTTTTGAGGGTTTTTGAGTGCACTGCATATTTTCGTGTTGATAATAAGAAGTTAGAGCGTCAGTGCAAGAAGTGTATGTTCCTCATGTACAAGTCTAGCACTGAGGGATAAAAGTTATGATGTTCATCATCTAAGAAAGCAATTGCTAGTAGAAACATGATATTTAATGAGGTTGTTATGATTGAGAATTCAACTTCTAAAGTCTTATCTAATTAGAAAAAGAATTTTTTAAATAAACTAAGTAGAAGTTTAAATTACACCAATGTCGATAGTAGAGTCTTCGATCAACCCAACTCAGATATTCAGAGTGATAGTGCTTCGACTCAGTCAACAATATTCGCTTCAACACAGTATTATATTGCCAGGCATAGGCATAGAAGGGACATCAAACCTCCACGTAAATATGATGAGGAAGATTTAGTAGCTTGTGCTTTAAGTGTAGCTAATAACGTTGATTCTAGTGGAGAACCAACTACCTTTTTGGATGGAGTGAGTTCATATGAGTTTAGAAAATAGATGATTGTCACGCAAGAGAAGAATAAGTTTTTTTCAAAAGAATTACACATGAAACTTGGCTAAATCACCAAAGGACAAGAAATCAGTTCATGGCAAATGTATATCAAAGAGAAAGAAAGGTACACCAGGTGTCAAAGATGACAAGTATAAACACCTCGTTGCTAAGGTATTAGTCATATTTCAAGTGTAGACTTCATATATGTTTTTTCTTCTGTAGTTAAGCATCATTCAATTCAAGCTTTGCTGGGTGTTGTGGCTATCAACGACCTTGAACTTGATCAGTTGGATGTCAAACTGTGTTTTTACATGAAGAGCTTAAGGAAGACATCTATATGTACTAGTCTGAATGTTTTGTAGTCTCAAGAAGGGAGAACTACACTTGTATTTTGTAGAAGTCCTTACATGGTTTGAAACAATCGCCAAAGCAACAGTTTTAGAGGTTAGATTCATTCATGGATGCTCAAGATTTTAAAATGAGCAGCTACGACAGTTGTGTCTATGTCAAAGAGAATGAAAACAAGTCAATGATTTATCTATTCTCATACGTTGACGACATATTTATTGCAGTTAAAGATAAAGTTAAAATCGTAAGAGTTAAAGAGAAGTTGAGTAATGAGTTTGAGATGAAAGATTCTTGGTATAGAGATATTGAGAGATTGAGAAGCTAGAAAATCCTACCTAAGTCAAATGAGGTACATTCAGAAAGTTCTATGTAAGTTCAACATGAACAAGAAAAAATTATCAGTACTCTGTTATCAGTTCATTTTAAATTTTCTTCATACTTATGAAAGCAGTTAGATCAGTATATAGAATTATTTCCTATTCTAGTGCAGTGGAATCATGATTTTTTTCATATGTTGACGACATATTCATTGCAATTAAAGATAAAATTAAAATCATAAGAGTTAAAGAAAAGTTGAGTAATGAGTTTGAGATGAAAAATTTGAAAGCAACCAAAAAGATTCTTGGTATAGAGATATTGAGAGATAGAGAAGCTGAAAAATCGAACCTAAGTCAAAGGGGGTACATTCAAAAAGTTCTCTATAAGTTTAACATGAACAAGAAAAAATTTATCAGTATTCAGCTAGCAGTTTATTTTAAATTTTCTTTATACTTATGACCAAAGTAAGATGATAAAATTCAATATATATCATGATTCTGTATTCTAGTGCAGTGGAATCTCTCACGTATGCTATGATTTGCACGCATCAAGACTTATCTTACGTTGTGAGGCAGTTAGTAGGTACATGACAAATTCAAGAAGGAACACTAAAGAGCTGGAATACCATAAAGTTGTTTGTCTTCATTTTTAAGAATAAAGGACCTGATGATGAGATATGTTAATGCTGACTATTCAGGAGATCTTGATAAGAGAGATCTCTTATAAGATATATGCTTCAAATTGTAGGTTGAGTTGTGAGTTGGAAAGCTACTTTACAGTATACTGTTGCATTGTCTACAACAGAGTAGAATATATGACTATTACGAAAGTATGCAATGAAGTCATATGGTTAAAAGAGTTTTTTAGTGAGCCTAGCCTAGGTTTATCAACTACCTTAGTGTTTTGAAACAATCAAAGTGTTATCTTTCTCAATAAAGATTAGATATTTCATTAGAAAATGAAACACATCAATATTCGTCATCTTTTTTGCTCCTGAAGTTGTTGCACGTGATCTCTTTGCTACAAGTAAAATTAATACTTATGATAGTTATGTTGATATGATAACTAAGATGTTGAATGCAATCAAGTTCAAATATTGTTTGAACTTGGCTGGGCTTAGGCTTTGTGGAAAATGACGTTAATTTTTTAAATTAATTTTTAGAAATATATTTTATATAGTATGATTCGTATTAAGGTGGACATTGTTGAATTTAATGTGATCCTAATTGAATTAGGACATGCCGATACGGCCAACATTTGATATCTCAATAAGGTTAGAGTTTAATTGTGTATAAATATATGTCATTGTACCGATTTTGATTAGTCATTTCTCTCATCTATTCATAATTTTTTTTCTATCTTAGATATTTACTTAAACTTTTATTTTAATTTTGCGTTCGTTCGTTACTTTAACTCACGTTAATCGAACAAGTATCTTCATTAAAATACCACTTGTACATAAAAAAGTTAATAAGCTAAGCCACATGATTCTCTAAAGTAGGTCTAGGGTTTGCACTCTCTTCATCAAATTGCAAAGCTGGTAAGATCAACCCCATTGGAATTTGGAAGTCCATCCCTCTCTCTCTCTCTCTCTCTCTCTCTCTCGTCAAGTCGGTTGAAACAAGGTAAAGTTGTTCAACAGATTTTGAAGGGGGGACCATAAAGTTGGTAGTGTCTGCATATCTCAGTAAGTTTGTGGTGGATAGAAGCCCTAGGGTACCCTCCCCTACCATTTTAGGTACTTGCCTCTTGTTTTGAACGTACAAAGCGTGGCGCCCACCTCCTCTACTTCCCAAAAAAGAGGTGAAACCCTCTTGCTTGCAGGCAAGACTCACGCTCCGACCAATAATTTATAAAAAGATTAAACCATGGTAATTCATTGATTTAAATTTAAAAGACCGTTTACAATGAACAATGAACAATTGAAGGATTAAAATCTTACACTGCGATCACCAGACATCGAACTGTGACTCTCTACTTTCAAATTTACTATTTCCAACCAATTAAATTATGACCGTGCGAGCTCGACGCACTCCTCCTCAACCTGGCTTCAAGCATGTTTATATAAGGTCGTCGTCCACTAAGAAATGTTCAATAAAGTATACTAAAGTTGTTAATTAGGGTCATGGATGAACACATGTCAAGTTTTGATTGCTGGAAAAAATGCCCAATGGCTGCTCCAACGGTCACTTACCTTTCACATTACACGCTTGAATCGTTCCCATAGATGTCATCTTCTAGCCACCCTCTTTTATTATGTAAGATTAAAAAGAATATCGAAACAGTTGCAAAGACTAGATAATGCATCTAATTCCACATCATTTAACGAGCAGTAAAATTGTATTGCCTTACGAAAATGGTAGAGCTTCCGTTTGCGAAATCGTGAAAGCTAGATTAGTGCGATTAGATCCATTGTGATTCATGATTTCGGGTTGCTTTTTGTTTAGGACTCTAACTCAACCACTTTTTTGCTCCAACCAAGGGAATTTTGGAAGAAAGGAAAACAGAGCGTGATTCTTATCAATTTCATAGTTTTTGGTCGAATTCAATTTGCTGACCAAGCCTACAAAATTGAAACAGCAATTCTTCCAGCAACGCCATTTTCGATCAAACTCCAAGATTCGAAACCTTCAAAGCAGGAGGAGATGGGTTCTCGCCAGAATCGCAAATGCATTTACCGTCAACGCAACGAGAAGGAAACCCCTCACACACTTTGCGGCAATCGATCATGCGAGGGCACCGAAACAATCTTCTGCCTAAAGCTATCTGCAACTTCAACAATGGCGTATCTGCAAAAAAAAAAAAATCAGGGGCTTTTTTTCACTCAGAAAATAAATATGCAAGCTACCTGTTCGATAAAATGCCTGAACCAGTATAAGAAGACTAACCTGACAAAATGAGCAAAGAGACAAGTAGGAAAGCCAATTTGAAGGAAGTTTTCGCCATTAAAGACTGGTTTCCGAGCATTTGGGTGCACCGTCAATGTCGGTGAGTCTTTACTGAATTTAGCAGAAATAGTAATTTGAATATCATAATGTCTACCTAACTTGGATTGTACATGGATCAGCATTTATTGCTATTCACGACCAGACTGCCAAAGTATCTTGAAACTTAAATAGAACCACGGGCAATTCAAGAGTCATAAAACTTACATAGTAAATGGACATATTTTCTCGATTTTGGTTTAGATTTTGATGAAGATTCTTGCAATTGTTGAAAAGATTATTAGGTTGATGAAATACTAAATCGCACAATGGAGCAATCTAATACATGATCCCGAACATAAACTAAAGCACGATGAACGCCTCGAAGGGTTGTCTTCTTATCCAGACTCTTACAAATTACACTCGCCCTTCTCGCACACACAGCTTGTGCAGGAAGAATGCATCCCTCCCTTCAACTCCGACCTCGTCAATCCTTTTTTCACTCAAAAAACCAAAGTTGATCAACATTAAGTCCACTAAATTCCTTAAATTGAAAGATAAATGTCAATTTATCCCTTCAAGTCTAGTATAATTGCAATGCATCCCTCAAATGTTAAGAGTCGTCAATCAACACTTTGTAGTTTACTTTAAATTTATGACACCCGTGTCATCATGTTTTTATTTAATTTTAACAATTTTTATATATTTATTTAACATAATTAATCGATTAATTGTTAAAATTTGAAAAAAAAGTTAATGAATAAGAATTTTTGCATTTTTTAAAATTAACTAATATTACAATATTTGTATTTATTTTTATGCCGTTGAAATCAACTAAAATTGACTAAAATTGCTTATCAAATTAACGAATACCTTAAAATTAACAAAGAAGTGTTGACAAAATGTCTGTTATTGTGTGTTTTAAAATATCGATCAACGAGTTTTAAAATTTAAAATATTGATTGCAATTATTATCATATTACAATGGATAAATCGATTTATCCTAAATTAAATTATAAGACAGGCAAAATAGTTATGATACACTAGGAACAGATATTCCACAAGTCGAATTGTTCGTAAATTATGAAACATTGTAAATAATTGGCCAGCACTTGCAAATAGTAGAGAAAGAATCCACGGAGAGTCGTAATTACGATGAAGAAAGGAAATTTAGGAAAATGCGATTAGTAGACGAACGTTAAGCAAAATAAATATATTATATAACTTAACATAGCACCAGAACAACTGCTGGAATCAATGACCTTGTATGTTCCATCGAAATTTACATACCAAAAACGTGTGTTACTTTGTTTCATTCCCTCTATACTATACGATGTGTTACTTTGTTTCATAATCTCGTGTATTTCTCATATAATCTCATGCATTGGACGCATGAAAAAAGATAACGATCCTTTTGAATTCGACCACGGGACATGGTTAAGGAGGGCCGTTTCGAACTTGGGTTCCGTACAAAAAGAGTCTTTGAGATCTAGATTCCACAAAAAGGTCACATTTTGTCAAATTATTTTTGCAATTCGAAGCCATATTCATGGCTCGGAAACTGAAATATGAAACGCGACAAAAATATTATTAAGGGCAACATTGAGAGAAGGCTAAGCCTTGATGTCTAGCTTGAAGGAGTGCACTGGCACAAATGGAACGCATTTGTGACTAAGCGCGGTTTCTTACTTAGTGAACGGTCATTACAGATGCAGCCACCCCCCACGCACCTACAATTGATGCAACCCGGACAGAGTTCGCCGCAATCGTTCTTTTCCTTGCATCGAAAAGTGACCACATTCCTCCCTTCGGCTCCCAGCTCATGGATCCCTATTTTATTTCATATCCAAAATCGAAGCTAATTGAAATTAAGTCAAATTATTCATAAAATGTTATAAATGTAGGCGACAGCCAAAAAGCATAGGGTATTTGAAACACAAAGAAGGCAAAAGATGATCACCTTGCAGTCCAAAAACCAAGAGCACAACTAGAACAGCCAACCTAACCGCTTTCATTTCCATGTCCCGTGGGTTTCTTCTGCCAGAATAATTAATCTAAGCTCTGGTGGATTTAAAGGAGAAGATTTGGGCATTTTTGGAAAACTTTTTTTTGTAAAGTAGAATATATGGTGGATTGAATAGACGTTCTTATCCGCACTTCCCACCATAACTAGCATTTGTTTCCTTGTAAAGAACTGGGAAATTACGTAAATGGACAACCGGTGATGTCTCGGTGAAAAGATCCACAAACTTTTAGTTGATTCGAACCAAGAAATGTGTTTAAGATTGTTAATGACATGATTTAGCCCTCCTTCCCATTCTCTAAAAAGTAAGATATTCTCATTTTAGTTCAAGTTGAAAACCAATAATCCCAAATTATGGAGTTCAAAGATCCTGCATAGTAAATTCATTTGAAATTTGAAAAATCATACTTTGGAGTTCAAACTGTTGTTGACCCCATAACATTACTCTATAATCTTAAGATTCTATGTGATATTTATGGACGTTCTTCATCAAGAGTAAGTAATTTATTTATTTACATCCATAAACACAAATGGATGATAGTAGATATCACTTTAATATAGAGGTGGCTGACGGCCGGGCTAGCTCGCTAGCTGGTTAAAGTTCCCGAGGAGGCTCGGCCAAGGCACGTTAAGCAGGGTGAGCCGAGCTTGCTCTTTCATGCTCGTCAGGCCGCTCATTTAGCTCATTTAAAAGTAATGAAGTTGAGAATGAAGAGAGTGAGATTGGTCAAAAATAACTTCTTTGGCCTCCGACCTCTAGACCAAGCTATTTTGTTTTGAATCCATTGCATTTCAAAATATTTACTTATAACATTTAATTTTAATTTATAAAATCGATATATATATATATATATATATATTTAAAAAATATGTTTTATTAAGGGAAATACTACAATATTATTGTAATAATAATAAATTTTTATTATTTTTCTAATCAACAAAATAAAAAAAATGATTACATAAATAAGATTATAATATATGTATACATAATTTGGCTCGTTACATTCGACTCGTTATGACTCGTCGGCTCATTTCGCTCGTGACTCGTGAGCCGGCTTGCGCTAATTTTTTTTTAGAAATGTTCATTGGGCTCTCCTCATTGGCTTGTTAGGCTCGGCTCGCTGCGCTCGACAGACTCTGGCGAGTCAAATTTTTTCAAGTTGCGTTTGGTGGGCTCGGCTCGTTTGGTCTTATTTTTGGTCTTTTATATAAGATTGATTTACTCTTATTTTTGGTCTTTTTTGGATAAACTTTTTTGCTAGATCCGCTGCAAAGCCATTTCCATTTGTTAAAATTATAGTACTTACTGCTGCCAAACTAATTTGTCAACCAGGTTTCACGCTGAGATAAGCTAGACCACTCAATAAATACACCTTTGCATATAGTACTGTCTCAATGGAACCTAGAATTTTTTATCGCAACTAGTAACTGCACAAATCAGCCAAGCTTACTCTTAGCACCTTGATTTTTTTAATAATTTCTCTTATGTCCGTAGTTTTTATTTATTTTGAATTTTTCATATAAATCTTAGTGTTTTTGTGCTTTCGCGTCATTTTCTTTTTTCAATTATTAGTGTTCGATACTCAACGATTGGTTCAGAACAAGTTTAGAGGTTTCTGAAAATCAAGTATGAGATTTATTGGAGGTAACAAATAGTTAGTTGGGTATGCAATTTTCGGTGATTGAAAGTTGCAATTTGGGAAAAAGAGATTTGAAAAAAAGGAAATAGTTCCTTATTGCGTCGGTGCCAAGAACAAAGAGAGACAAAACTTCTGTTTATGCATCGTTTTAAGTGAAGAAGTCAAGTAAATCTTTAGTCTGTACGGGCGTAGCTCAGTTGGTTCAAAGATGGTAGATTGAGTACAAGAGCCTAGGTTCGACGCCTGAGTTGTCTTAGTGTGAGAGTTATTACCCTCAATATTTAGGTAGCTCCTTGAAATATCAGGTAAAAGTCTTTTATCTCTGAGTCGCTGAGTCACTATAATTTAACCCGTTCATAAATTATGATGAATACAAGTCAATTAAATCTTTAGGAGAGAGAAATTGATTGAATTTTTCTTCTTGGATCGACGCGCCTTTATCCCTGCGCATTTCTTCGTCAAGGTGCAATCTTCTTTGTGTACGTCAGCACGTGGCTTTGCTTTAACAAAGGAAGAAAATCATCCTGATTTTTGCCCAATGACGCTGCCAATCAGATTTTAAGAACTCTCCACCACCGACCTCTTGTTATGAAACAGAGAAATTCAAAGGGTAAAATTAATAATTTTATTTTTGTTGAAAATATTTGGTCTCTAATTATTTCATTTTAGTAGAATATTTTGAGTTTGACAATATTTGGAGTCCCATTGTCTAGTTTCGATGGAATACTTTTTATTAATTTTAAATTTCTAATTGGGTGAGATATATTAATTTATAAATATTTGAACTCTGATTTTAGATCAGTGAAATATTTTTGGCAATTTTATTATAAATATTTTGACTCTTGTTTTTTGTTCAATGTAATGTTCTAATTTTTGGTTGGATTTTCTAGAGGTGACTTTTCGTGTTGGGATATCATGTTTGATTTCTTGGATTCAATATTTAGGAATTAAATATTTTGTTGAAATTGATAGTTTTGAGAGATGCGTTCTTTCAGGTTCAACATCTCATGGATCCGAATATGAGATTTCAATTGCAGTAGGTGAAGATGCGAGATGTGCAATAGCGCAGATGGTTTTAGACGACACATTAGGAGGACTACATAAAATGCTAATGTTAAGTGAAGATAAGAAAATTTGAAAGGATCAAAAAGTCATGTGTACGATACGTCTCTATTTATCAAATTAGATTTTGCAGGACACTTTGAATGCGAAGACGGTCATATATTTATGGCTTAAATTGGAGCACTTACGTATGAATAAAACCCTGACGAGTAAGTTGGATTTGAAGCAACAGTTATATTCTCATTAGTTGATGAAAGATGATTCGATTTACGATCACTTGACCACATTTGAGGAATTAGTTTTAGATTTAGAAATTATGAGATGCAAATACGATGTTGAGGATTTACGGTTAATTCTATTGTACTTATTGCCTGCTTCATTTGGTACTTTCAAAGGTACAATTTTATAGAGTAGGAAAAGTCTATCTTTGATAGGAGTTTATGACAATGTGGTGTCAAAGGAGTAGATTGTTGTGGAATCCGAGTCTCAGGGTAGAACAAGATTCATACAACAGAGGCAGTGGTGGTGTTCATGGTTTGACGAGTATATCAAAGTCAAGAAATTAAGATGGAACCTGTTTCTTTATAAGAAGACGGGCACATCAAATCTGAGTGCCGAGAATCACAAAATAATAAGAGAGCCGCTAAAAAGAAGAAACAACTGATGACGTTCGGTGATGGTGTTGTCGCTAAAGAAGATTGTTATGAAGATTTTCTTGTAGTGTCAGAGGAAAACAAATACAAACAGTTAGTTGATTCTAGATTCAGCTTGTTCATTTCATATTAGTTACAATCAAAAAATTTTTGACATATAAAATAGATTGAAAGGTTTTGTGCTTATGGGTAACAACACACCTTGTAAGATAGATGATGACACTGAGTAATGTACGACATATTTCCAAGTTGAAAAAAAATATAATCTCGTTGAGTACTATAGATGAAAAAAAGTACAAGTATAACACTGTAGGTAGAGTTGTGAAGATCAGTAATGATGCTCTTGTCGTGTTAAAAGAACAAATAAAGTATGCAAATTTTTATTTATTATAGAGTTCTATGGCGACATATAGTGAGGATGTAAAGTTTGTGATTTTACCTTCTAAGAGATTGACTCAGAAGAAGTCTAGTTATTAGATGAAAAACTTGAGGTCTAAGGATACATAAGAGCTGGTGAGTCAGTCTGCTATAGATATTCAGTCACAAGTTAAAGTTTTGCAGTAGAGTGATATCGCCAAAAAGAGAACCAAGTGGATGGTTAAAACTCTAGGGATATATATGGTAAAATTATGAGTTATGCATTGATCATGTTCGAGGGTAATAATTCATGTGTAGAGTCTTTAGCATGTTCAAATGTAGATCGTTGAGGCTCTGATAGTTCAACAACATCTTGAAGGAAGAGAGGATGTGATTTCTTCTCAAGTTTTGTCTCTCAAGTTTAAGCGAGACTTAAACTTGATCTTATCAAATACTCAGCTGACCTAAGAGGAGCTTTTTGAAATATTAGGTTATTATTAATATTTTTAATGAGTTTTATAGATTTTGATCTAACACTGGAGTTTTTTTGAAGATAGAGATTGTTTGGATTGGGCCAAGTAGCCCGTTGGATTTCTCATGGTGAAATTTTTAAGTCATAATTTTAACGTTTTATTTCTATGTGAGGTCGGTTGGCCCGTATATTAAATATTACTGTTTCAAGGGTTTTTCTATACATTGATGCTTGAGTTACAAATCTCATTGTACCTTGATTTACTTATTAGTGATTTCTCATATGCCCGTGGTTTTCCTCTATTTTGAGTTTTTTCCTTAAATTTGGGTGTCCCTAAGTTTTCACGTTATTTTCTTTTTTCAATTATGAGCATTCGATTCTTAACAACACTCTTGCAAATGCAGCTATCATCTTACAAGCATGAACAATTAGTGCTATCCGAATAGAAAAAGTCACAATCATTGGAAGTTTTACATTTTAATTTAATGTCATGATGTTTCTAGCTTCCGCTACAAACTCGTCAAGACATAAGCGTCATACATAAGTGTTGTTTTTGGCTTCCTCCCATCCCACATCGGGAATTCAAGAATTAGAGGAGGAAGCTAAACCCTATAAATAGCTCATCCCCCCTCCGTTTTAATTATCTCATTCTGAAATTACTTATATCTCTTTGGTAATTTCGGTCTTACTTCTTCTCTCTTTGTAATATTTCATTGTGAAATATATTTGCAGTGTCCGAGGACGTAGGCATATTTGGCCAAACCTCGTTAAATATTTGGTGTTTCTTTTATTGCTTTATTTAATAGCCGTTTGTTATTTTTTCGGGTATAGTTGTTGTTATTTATTGTACTATTAAATTACTAGAATAATTCTTGCTAGGTAAGACTTGGTTCTTAAATGGTCTGTTGTGACTCACCTCTCTTACCTGAGAATCTATCTAGTGTGATTTTTTAGCACAATAGCTTACACGCTATTTAAAATTATTGACTGCCATTAATTTGCCCGGAATCTATCCAGAAGTACCATTAAGATACTTAAGAATCCATTTTACTACATTCTAATGCTTTTTGCCCAGATTTGATAGAAATTGACTGACTACTCCAACAGAATGTAAAATTTCAGGTCTCGTACAAACCATGGCATACATTAAGCTACCAACTGCTGAAGCATATGAAATCTTCTGCATTTCTGTCTTTCATTCTTCGTAATAGCGCCTTCATCTTTAATTTCCATAACGAAAAATTATTCCCATTGAATTTTTTAATTTCAACCTTTCCGGCCATAATAACGAGGCTCTGATACCACTTGTTGGGAAAATAGATCTAAATATTTTTCCACGTTTCTTCGGTTCATTGAATGACTTATTCATTCGTAAGCTATTAAACATTGTCGATGATTATATGTCTGCAAAAACGCGACAATTAAAATGTCTAAGGCATCTTGTTATGTCACAACTCCCCACTTTCACTTGAACAAGAGCTTATAATGCAATTTTCATAAAAGCAAAACCAGCAGACATATAGTAAATCAAAATTCGAAACATCTTTTCCTCGAAAATCTACCGTAGTCGTTGATGGAAATAGAAAAGAGTAACCTATTTCAAATAAACAAAGGCGAAAATTGATCACGTTTCAGAACAAAAAGCACGAGTACGACAAAAAGCACTATAACTGAGAGAAGAGTTAGAGTGAGTCAAATTCCGTGCATTTCTAGAAATGTTTTTAAACGTTTCGAAACGGCTGCTTTGAAGAAGGCTCCTTTTTCATAATTTCAGGATCCAAAATAAGACTCTATTTACTTCAAATAAATGTGATAGCCAAGCCCCACTCTGTTCTTCACAAAGAAGAGAATAGGAAACATATTTTCTTTTTTATATCTTGCTAGCAGATCGAAATATGAGATGTTGGTTAGCTTTGATTAAGAGGGTAGCATAGACGTATCTGAATCATGCCTAGTTGGGTTCTCGGGAGATATCTTCATCTGGAGTCACCTGAAGTTGGTCATCATTCGGTCTTAAATCCCTTGGAGCCTTTTCTCAAACAAGAGGTTTTGCTAAAAAATATATGTTCATCGAATTAGAATTCTTGTAAAAGATTATTAACGTGTCTCGAAGAAACACGTGTCTCGAGGCTTGAAAATTTAATTCATGGAATGGAATGGCACCTTATAAAAGATTATTAACCCAACACAGCCCCAGTTAAAATTAGCATGTAAATTTAAGTGTAATTTCGATAAGTATTCATTTTGAAGTGGAAGAACAAGCCATGTTGGCAGATGGGTGGGTCGGATCTAGGGTTCGAGAAAGAAAAGGACCGTCTTTAAAATCAAGATATTTCTTTATTTTTGCAAGTCAGCCATTTTTGGTGGCTGGGAAACTAGTACATTGAAATGTGAAATATGAAACGAAACAAGGAGGATACTAGATCAAGGGACGAGCTACTCTAAGGGTGGCTCGCACGCATCTGTCCCGATGCTCGGCTTCTCACTTGATAAGTTCTGACAGTGGCACCTACCCTTGATGCAGCTGCAATCGGTGTGGCCCGGACACAGATCCAAGCAATCTTTTCCATCGATGCATCGCACTGTCACCACGTTCCTCCCTTCCGCTCCCATCTCCTCGTTCCCTGCTTTGAAACAAATCCACGTTAACTCTATTTATTCATACATGCCTGCCATCATACTGTCAAGAATAAACAATCGTCCAACCATCGGCACCATCAGGTTCATGACAACGATCGCATGCCAAATAAAATACAAAAAAAGGGCGCAAGATGATCACCTAGCAGTCCAAAAACCAAGAGCCCTACGACAACAGCCAACCTAAATGCTTTCATTTCCATTTCCGGTGGGTTTCTTCTGATTTGCTTGTTGAACAAAGAATCTGACCCCCGATGGATTTATAGAAGAAGATTCGGGCACTTTTGGAAAGCTTTTTTCTTTTAAAGTAAAAAATTTGGTGCGTTTAATAGACTCTCCTTATCTGAATTCACCACCAAAAATAGCCTTTGTTTCCTTATAAAGAACTACGAAATTAACAGCTGACAACGTCTCGGTGAGAAGATCGACAACACGTTTCTGTCACTCAACATGTTTTTTGTTTCTCGAGACAAAAGAGTATATAATTTATATATACCCCTTCAAGTAGAGCTCGCAATCGAACCGGCTCGAGCCGGCTCGTCGAGCCTGGCGAGCTAAACGAGCCGAGCCTAATCGAGCCGAGTCTGTCGAGCTTTTTTTCGAAAATTTTTTGCTCGAGCGAGCTATCAAGCCTCGAGCTATTCGAGCCGAGCGAGCCCAACTCCCGAGCCTAATCGAGCAAAAAACGAGCCGAGCTTAAACGAACCGAACAATTCGAGCGTAATGAGAAATTTGAAAAATAATCATTATAAAATTTAAAAAATTACATAGCATTTATTGAAAAATTACATAACATTATAATAAAATAATTATATTGTAATAAAAAAAATTAGTCGTCAAATTCTAAATTTTTGAATTCTTCTGTTGCAAGACTCCCTCAATCGTCGTAAACGCGTCCACCCGCACTAAAAGCCGACTCGGAAGCTATAGTTAAAACATGAGGAGTTAGTAAATCACGTGCCATTTTTTAAAGTATCGGATACAATCCCGAGTTATTTTTCCACCAACTCAAGATATCGAAGGTCGTATCACGAGGAATTTCGAAACGCGTCTCTAAATATGTATCTAGTTCCGTTTGATCGGAGCCAAACCGATAGACGTTGCCATCAACTTCCTCGTTTATCGATTCCAAATCGTCATTTAGTGGGTCTCCAAACCCGGATCCACCGCTATAAGTACTACCGATTTGAGATGATGATCGAGTATCACAATATTTTATTTAGTAAGATGCAAAAAGACAAAATAATTCATTTTTCATTTTCGTATACGATTTAATTATGTCACCTCTAAGTGTATTACGAGGAATTCGTCAAAAATTAGGGTTAATATATTCCCTAATATATTTTTCGTGTACCTCGCTATCAAACATCGATAGCGGAACCTCGTGTTGAGCCACAAATCTTGCAGCACCTTCTCGCAATCGTTCATGTGAATATAAAAAAGTAGTGTTACCGCTAGCCGATAATTGTAATTGTCTTTTATCGGGCGTTTGCTCATGTGCGTGAAAATATTGATAATGTCTACGAATCGTACTAGTCGTCGATTCGTAAGCATAATTTTTTGCACAATATTTACATTGTGCCCGATTATCTACTTTTCCCCCGACATTCATTTCGACAATGTTAAAATGCTTCCAAACATCGGACGTTTTATTTTTTTTGGGACGGGGAAGTGATGACGTGGATGCTTGTGCAGATGTTTGTCCAATTGAAAATGCCAGATTATTTGTGCCAATTTCTTGAATATCATCGTCGGAATTTGTAACATATTCTACGTTTCTTGGATCCATCTTAATAGAAAATACTAAATAAATTGATACCGTTCACCAATTACTCGGGTCGATATTGACTTGTACGTGACAAAAAATCTTTAATTCCACAAATACGAGTCCTGAAAAAATATTAGAAAATTATTAGTTCGACGTTGATAATAAGTTTGACGATTAATTAACAATATATTACCGATAAAACATACATCGATGATTAATTTCTTAATGCTTGAATAAATTGTCAACACACGTGAAAGTATTTTCGAGAATTAGAATTGAGAGCTTGAGAGAATTCAAGAAAATTTTTGGTAAATTTTAACACCCAAATCAACTCTATTTATACCCAAAAATCAAATATACCTTTTTTTTTTCTCCCCATCCCCTTTACAAACGGTCATCCGACCGTTGCAAGCAGCCCACGTGGGCTGTTGTGGGCTGCTTGGCTAGAGAGAGAGAGAAAGAGAGAGAGAGAAGGAGGGGGGATGAAGGGCCGACTCGCGACCCCTAGCCGCCCCTCTCACTCTCTCTCTCTCTCTCTCCCTCCCTCCATCTCTCCTTCTCTGCTCTCGCCGACACCTCGACAGAGTCGGCAAACGAGGAGACGACGGCGACGACGACGACGATGAAGACGAGCCGACGGTAACGACGAAGATGAGGCGACGAGCGAGAGGCGACGGCGAAGATGAGGCGACGACCGACGAGCGACGACGACGACGACGAGCGGCGACGACGACGACGAGGCGACGAGATCTGGCGACGACGACGGACGACGAGGCGAGGCGACGACGGAGGACGGCGAAGATATGGGCGACGACCACGGACGGCCCGACGAGGCGCGACGTCGAGCCTCGTCGGGCTCGCGAGCCTCTTTAGGCGGGCTCAGCTCGGGCTCGACCGGGAGGCTCGCTCGAGCCAGGCTCGGTACTGTTCCAATCCGAGCCTGGCTGGGCTCGACAAAACCACGAGCCGGCCGAGCGAGCGCTCGCCGGCTCTACCTTCAAGTAGGGATTATTTACATCGAGCTCGCTCGGCTCTACCTTCAAGTGGGGATTATTTACATCGAACACCTTAATCTTTTATTCTTACGATGGAACACCTCAAACTTAGGCTAATTTCATCCATCACCATCAAGTTAAGGTTCCGTTAAACTTGTGTTACTCATCTCGTTTACCTCTAGTTTTCCCATCTTCCTAGATTTTCACTTTGTAAGTCTTTTTCTCGCATTCTCCTATTTTTCTCCTCTCTCGGGTTACAGGGCCCTAGAGGAGTCTGAGCTAGACAATAAGAAGATGAAGAATGTCAAGCACAGAGAAGGAACAAAAGGATCTCCATCTGGTGATTAGCGATGGCGATGTTGAAATCCCTCAGGATTTCGACCTTCATCACTTTACTTATATTCTTTCTTGACCATCGAACTCCGTGACTGTAGAAACCAGAAGGTAAAGATGAACAGGTGCGTAACCTACCTCTCTCTCTCTCTCTGACCACCGATGGTCTCTCCATCTCTACCTCAGCATCCCAAAAACGAAATAGTGTCGAACGCTCTGCAGATGAAAAATGAAATCAATTACGCGAAATCATCTCTGCAGAGCAACAAAAGGTGTCAAGAGAGAGGATGGCGATCTCAGTGGTTTCAAGAATATAAAGCTTAGCAAGCAGCAAAATTCTTTCAATCCCGAAAGAAATTCGAGGCCTCAAGAGCTCCCCAGCATTGGAGATGCGTTCAAAGAAGAAAGACAAAAGGACCGACCTCAACAAGAACCCTTTCGATTTTTTTCTTTTATAACTACTGAAAGTGTTTTTAATTGTTGAGAACTTGCTTGTTGTAGTTTCTTAGTCAGTTCAAATCTCAAGACACCAAATTGGTTTTGCCCAGGACAAGAGGGAGATACGTGGAGAGATTTCAAGTGAGGGAAAGTGGAGCGAAGAAAGCAAAACAGGAGACGAGTGTCGGTAATTTACTTTTTTTACAAAGAACAAAAACGCACCCTAACTATCACGAATGTACACTTCAGATTGCTCCCATTTTTTTACCGAGTACCTCTTTTGGAGAAGAAACCGATTTCATACTCATGGCTGCCAAACTAATTTATCCAACTTGGTTTCATACTTATAAAGGACATTCCTGCAAATGCAGGTACCATCATCTACGCATGAACAGTAGGTGCAATCAGAACAGAAAAAGTCGCAATCCTCCCAAGTTTTGCATTTCAATTTTAGAGTCACCACTTTTCTCCGAACTCATCGATGCATAGATATCAAACGTAAGTTCATCGAATGATTTATTCGTAAGCAAT
>QAOC01000133.1:0-41870 GCA_003255005.1 Begonia fuchsioides
GCATCCTAATACTTTCGAAGATAATATAACAATCATCAAATTACAACCTATATCTCCTATCATCTCAGTATTCATTTAATTAAAGCTTACTGAGACTGAATATTAGCGCCTCAGTGATACTTCTCCCACATTAAATGCACGCAATTACACTAAGTAAGGAATGAGTCGCCATTTAATCGTGCAATAAATGAAGCAGCTGTATATATTTATTAAACGCTAAGCACACAATAAAATGTAGATCAATTCATTTATTTATAATTTTGGATCGATATAATATAATAAAGAAATATACAAAATGAATGGAGGGAAAGGGACCCTCCCTTACGCGGATGCTAAGACATTGAGGATAATAAATTACTTCCAATTGGAGAGAATAACACCAAGAGGATATCTTCTAAAATACCTGGAACTATAAGCGTACTCCATAATAAGAAAAATATTGTTATCCATAAAAAATTAACTCCACAAAACTAGGATTGGCAAGAGACTGATGAAGGATACATATTTTGGAACACTAAAATCAATTAAGATTCCTTCTCCAACAAAAGAAACCGGCTAAAATAAAACTAAGTTGCTCACATGCATTCGGACGCCGCAAAATGCACATCTAATTTTAAAGAAATGCGGAACATGAAAAACTGGCATACAGTCCTGAATCTCTATCGTCTACTACCAAGCAATATCACGCGCATCCGATCTCCAGTATTCTATTAAACACTTGTGATATTAAGATTCGGGAGTCTCTGAGATAAGACACAAAAGTGGATCGAATAGACTGAACAAGATGAGATACCTATAGTATCCAAAATAGACAGAGAGAACCGCCGTCTAGAAAGCTAATCAGAAGCATCGAGCATAGAAATCGGCGGCTCCGTCGCCATTGAAGCAGCGAGAGAGTAAATCGCCAGCGAAAAACGAACAACAAAAACAACACAATAAGAAGCTGCACTTCAAAGCAGGATAGCCATTGGCAATTGGACGCGGCTGAGTCGGAATCAAATAAGCGCATGTTAGCGGTGGGCCCCACCTTCACTTTAATTATTTTCATTTAAGCACTAAAATATAATGGCTTAATTTCTGATCCAAAATATATTACAAATATCAACCTCGAAAACCTCTGAAGCACTGTCTTCTCCGCTCTTGGTTTAAACCTTAAAACTTGATTGATTTGATCAACCACACCCAGAAAAGGTTTTCATCCAGGAGATCAACATAGTTGCAGATTTACAGACAATGCTCCTTTTTTTCATATAACATTAATAATCGAAAACACCAGAAATGTTCGAATGCAATTTAAAGAACTGGCACAAGAACAAACCACAGCACATCATTGAAGAAAAGCTTTTTACAGATTTTATGAGATCAAACCTTGTTTCCAATCTGCTCCCACTTTGTAGCAATCGGCAAACGAGCAATTTTGCTTTTTAATAAGTTGATTCGTTGGGACTATCTTCCATGGAAGAATCGTTCGATGTCACGGGATTTGTGTTCCCGGTCTGATTCTGAAGATAACTCTGTTCGTTGTTTCGGATGCTGTTCCCCAAGTGAGGACCGCCGCTGTTTGAGTTGTAAACTCCCTGAGCCAGGTGATAGTCTTGGAGACTACGGCGAACAGGGCTCGACAATGCGTTTGAGAATACTGAATTTTTTGGTTGATTATCGGAGTGCTCGGTTCGAACTCCTTGCCCTGTAGTGGTTGGACCTGAAGATCCTGAAGACGGGGGAAAACCCGAGTTCATGAAAGGTTGAGACTGCAGGTGATGAATGGGCGCCCTTGGAGACATTGATGGTTCCTCCCCATTGTAGTCCAGCTCGTTCTGTACTAACAATAAAATCTTTAGAAACACCAACCTCCAGAGAACTATCAGTTGATGTTTGTGCAACAGCAGAAATTTAATCTCATTTTGTTTCAACCCTAGACAACAAAATTACACCCACTCGTGTATTACCGATTGCTCGTACATGGTAGAACAAAAGTCTATTGTACATCGAGGAACAAAAGATCAGAAGGGTTCCACAAAGTTCATGAGATTGAAGAACAATAGCATCAATCAGAAAACACCAATCTGCTTCTTCATCGAATTTTAGGAAAAATCTTCATTCATCAACTAATTAGAACATAACTTCGAGCATGATTGACATGGTACACTTACATAACATTCAACTCAAGAGATAAAAATAATAACAAACAAACAGAAATGTTTCAAGAACCTGTAAGTAACTAAGTATGTCACTAGTCGTAACTCTCGGTCCTCCTTCTAGCTGTCTCCAGGTCCACTGATAGAGTTTTTCCTGAAATAAAATTACCAAGTTAACATATTCCAAAATACTACAATAAAGATAGTAGCCATATCACAGCCACACTGCATGCAAAAACAAAAGAAGAAGCCTGGAAGTCCATCGTAATTATTCGGTTGAATGGCCAACAGTTTACCCCAGACCAATTGATATAAACTTGGTTGTTCCAGCAAGTTTATATGTTTTCCAAAAACAATCAGATGCTAAATTATTACAAATACATAACTATGAGAATGGATAAGCTGTGGTCAACATGACTCCGGATAAAGTGAAAGAAGTTCATCAGATTAGCAACCATTTAATTAAAATATTGTAAAGGAAAGCATTGGCAAGAATTAGAGCTGCACTGACTTACAATGAAAACAGTGGCAGATGGTTTAGCTCATTAAGGAAATAAAATTGTTCCAATGAAACCTTATCTTCTACCTCTACTGGGAATGGACCATTGATTATGATCCAAGCCATTATTCATTCTCAATTCATTATTATCTTTGTAGTCCTGCCTAATGAGGAGCAAGTGCACATGGTTTGATTCCTGATTCTGTTATTTTTATCTAGCTCTTCTTTCCATCTCAAAATGACAAGCGAATATGATAAGAGATCGGGATACATTTCAACCCATATTTGCATCTCTCCAGCATTGCTTCCAGGAAATCTACAGAGATTATATCAAGCAGTAGCATAACATTCTCAAATTTTGTTTAGATTAATTGGTTACAGCTGGATTGTCGATATGCTTTATGCTTACTGTTTAACTACTGGCATAAAGTGTCATTGTTAGCTGATTTCAAACAGACTCATTTGAAGCATCCAGCAAGAGAAGTGTAATGTAAGCATGATAAATTCTACTGGAAGTAAGTAATAGCATAATAAGACCTCAGCCAGTACTGTGTAATCACGCCAAATTTTAGAAGACAAATTCATTATTTTCAAAGACATTGGCATCAAAATTAAAATACCTTGTTGATGACATCCCTCCTGTAGACTCCTTTTTTTAATTGAATATTCCACATTAGGATTACTGAACAAGCATGAACTTAATGGCATATAACACGTATAACATTCAAGCACAAGACAACTAAAAATACTCTTTTGTGTGAAATGATGAGATTCACATGGGAAAAATAAAAAACATCACAAATTGAATCCTCTCATTCACAGCGAGCAGGCAAGAAGAAACAAGAGATGGGACATATGCAGTTGCTAAGCGGATTAAAAATATGATAATGCACTCAAAATAAATTTCGAAAGGGTGATAATGAAAATGCTTCTTCCCCGTCGGAGCGCAGCAAGACCTAATTTTTTAGATGAACTTCAATAGACAAAGACCGAGCTGAGCATGATTTGCCTCTCAGAGAGCCGACAATCCTCAAACAGGTAACAATAAATATTTGAACTTTCCACCCAAAATATATCAGCAATTATCCAACCAAAAACGCATTCGATAAATTTTTTCCCTTTATAAAATCCAATTAAAATAAGAAAACCAAAATCAATTGCAGAAAGGGGGAAATAGAAGAGAAACTGAAAATACGCACCAGAGCGTGACGTTCCCCAGCCTGGAAGGATAACTTCTGATGGTTCGTCGCCAGGGTATAGAGCTGGGATAGGGAGTTCGCCGCACTGCAAAAAGAGGCGTACATGGTTCGATCGACCTCGTCGAGGCTGGAGGCGATGGACTTACGCTTCTTCCCCATCTCCGTCGCGCTCTTATCGCTTCCGTCTAGTTGAGCTCCAAATCCAGCGAATTGAAGACGATCGGAAAAGAATGATCTCCCGCCGTGAAACAGCTTCAGAGAAGAGAAAAGGAAGAGAGATTGGAGATGGACTGGACGGAAGGAGGCGATCGGGTTTTGTACCTTTTCTACGGGACGGTGCTCGTTAGGCTTAGGCAGGGAGAAGGCAATGGCCACATGGTAACTATCGTGCAGCGCGCTCCACCTGATACTTCTCTTCGCTCCACTCCTAAATCTACTTCATCACACGTAAATTACGTTACATGACAATTATATAAATCTAGTCTAATATTAATATGTGCAACGTCCCAATAATTAATTTACTTTAGCTTATTCAAATTGTGCCGTCGTGATTTAACACCAAATAAAATTAGAAAATAGTGCATTATGATCAAGAAAAATGTAATAAGTGACAATTAGACCAAAAAAAGTGTTTTTGAATGAATTTTTTAATTTTCTTCATTCCAAAAATACAATAAATCTTACAATTTTTGAAAATTCATTGATTTTCAGAGTCGATCTTTCATTCTTACAAAGTTGGTCGGTTAAAAACGAACCGACACGCACCTATGTCTATTTAGAGAGTGACATGTGTACCTTAGAGAGTGCATTATTGCACTAATGGAGAGACTAAGAGGATCGACCATCTAATATCGACTCTGATAAATTTGGTAGTGCTCTTGCAAAAAATATTAACATAATTTAAATTTATAGCCTCAAAAGTAGGGGTGGGCAAACCCGACCCGACCCGCGGGTCAAACCCGACCCGCAAGTTAACGGGTTGTAACGGGTCGGGTAACGGGTTAACACTTTAAAAAATTGAAAGTTTGCGGGTCGTTAGCGGGTTAGCGAGTCTGTTTTGGTTGACCCGCTTGACCCGCATATAATTGTCTTTCTCTTCCTTTCTCTCTCTTCTTCTTCTTCTTCGTCCTCCGCAACGGGCGGTTGGGTACGGTGGGAAGTGAATGTAACAAATCGGAGCTCCGTCGTCTGTCCATTTTCCCCCTCGTCTCTCCACCAAGAAGAGCGAAGCTATGGAAGAGGTTTGGAACAACATTAATCTCTCCTCTCTTCGCCACAGCAGCGACGGTGACCTCTCGTTGAATCCCAAAATACACCTCCAACTTACGAATCCCGCCGCCGATTTCCGCCGTGTTAACCTCCAGGACTTTCTCGCTCGCCCCTTCGCCAAAGATTCCTCCCCTTGCTACCTGGTTCCCCCTGCTATAGACCCTGGAATCTTTGGCCCCAGCTCTCTGCCGCCGTCTCCGGCAACTTTGTTGACCCTCAACTCCACCTGCGACTTCAATTTTCCGGACGGCCAAGAATCAGTGGTGCCAAGCTTGCATTTTCGGTCTCGTCTTGTTCCAAATGCTGCTTCCTTTAACACCCCATTCGACGTTTTAGCTTCCTCCTCCGGCCTACCTCCTCGCGCTAAGAAAAGGTTTTAGGAGACGAAGACCAATGATTTCGGCGATCGGAGGCACAAGCGAATGATCAAGAACAAAGAGTCTGCTTCTCGATCGAGGGCCCGCAAACATGAATATTATCTCTCTCTCTACCAACAACTATGTTCATATATTTATAGATTCAGGAACGAAGAAATCTAGGCTGACGAAAACGATTTCTTCCATGCTTTTATTTAGTACATAAATCTATACTCATGGGGATTGAAGTATTTCTCTAGTTTTAATCTTTCTCCAATCGATTGATGCCTGTTTCAATTTCTTCATAAGCTTTTCTTCTTCCCCATTTTTGCAGGCTTATACGAATGAGCTGGAGCTAGAAATTGCCCATCTAATGGAAGAGAACGCAAGACTAAAGAAACAACATGATCTGGTAATTACCTTGCTCGGTGTTGTCTGTTTTCGTCTCTGAAACATAAGATTTGTGCATTTTGAAGCTCTGACTGTCTGTTTTCTCGTGTTTTTTCTTTGTTTTTTGGTTTAGTTGTTTCAATCTGCGGCTGCCCAAGCACCCAGAAAGCAGGCGCCGCAAAGAACGGGTTGTTGATGCGTTCCGAACCTCTCTTTTACCAAAAACAGTAGAAGCGCTAATATGCACTCAGAATTGGCTCCGGTCCAAACTTCCAACTATATTGGACCCCGTTGAAGATTATGGCACAATTGATGAAGGTACATTGATTTTAATGTCATAAGTCAATTTATTAATTTTCATTGATTCTAAAATGTCTTCCAATTTCTATATGTTTCTTTTCCAGAAATTGAGGCTAGTTTTGAACAGCCTGACATTGACACCGAGTCACAAACAGGAGCAAATCCAAATCTTCAACATCAAGATTTAACCGTAGACGAAGAATTGCCAATGATTATTGAGTAGTTGAGATGTATTATGGATTAAACAGTTACACATTTTCTGAATTTTTAAGTTGTTATTTAATGGTTGGATTTATGATTGTTGAGATGACAATTAGATTAGTTAGTTGTAGATGTATTTTGATTAGAATATGAATGATTATTTAAATATATTGAATTGATTGTTTTTAGGTGGGATTAGATGAAATTTTAGAGAAGATTATGTTGAATTTTTTTTAACGGTCGTTGACCCGATAAGGACCCGATAAGGAGTGAGTCGGGTCAAGATTTTCCCTTATCGAGTCGGGTCGTTATCAGGTCAACTTTTTTTCCCCTATCGGGTTCGGGTCGGGTCAAGATTTTCCCTGACCCGACTCGAATTGACCCGCGCCTAGCCCTACTCAAAAGGCTCAAACAAATAAATAAAAAAGCTTCGTTATTATTGGATAGAGACCATTGAGATCTAAGGTGCTTGATATTAGGTGTCAATACACGTACATCTGATAACGCGACAATTTATTATTAAATTGCCATAAACTTTTTTCATTAAACTAAAACACATTAATAAATTTTCATTAACTATTTACTTTATTTGAACTTAATTATAGATAACTGTTGAGAACCAAGTCAAAATCGAAAAAAAAGAATAAGACACTAGACACGAGATTAATGTAAAAAAATCCTTTTAAAAAAAAAACTACGAGCAGATCAATAAATCTATTATGAAGATCATAATACAACAACTTCGTTTTAAAATTCTAATTTACATTAATTTATAAAAAAAAAATTTAATTAAATTATATTATGAACTCGACCTGGCCCAAATAGAATTCAAGTCACACCTAAGGCTGGCAAATGGGTTGGATAAACCCGAAAAACCGAACTGAACTGACTCAATGAAGTGAGTCGGTTCGGTTATCAATGCACACAAACCCGACCAGTAACCGATTTGATGAAAATTGATTATTGTCGATCTGATTTTCGGTTATCTAAACCAAATAACCAAATAACCAAAAATAAATAAGTAAAATCGATTAAACTTATTTTCTGAAAATTCAGGGTTTTTTTGCTTAAATTTTGACTCAATTTAAGATGTATCCAACAAGTATGGAGGAACTACGGAGGGCATTGAATCACATTCACAGATCTCGCCATATTAAAAATATTGAAATAATTATAATAATAAAATAATAAACTCTCATTCCTCTGAATAACTACATGCGCTGCCTCGCCTGCGGCCTTTCATACAAGCATTGCCTCTCTCTCTCTCTCTCTCTCTGGTTCTTCACCGTTCTTGCGACAACTCTGCAAGACAGTGAACCGATTCGATCCGATAATTCTAAACCAAACGCATTGTCTACTGCCGAAGCCATTCGTTTACGTTTTATTCTACATTCTTTTTCTCCTCTTCTCTGTTCTAACTGACGTTTTCGTTTTTGATTTATTCGGGCTGTTGTCGCTTGCTCATGCCCCTTTCGTTTCCGAGGTACGTATGCTTTCCAAACTGTGTGTTTTCTTTCGACGTCTCTCCTACTCTAATTGTTTTTGTTCCGTGTTTGATCTCTGATCTCTAATGTGGTTTGCTGCGCTCCGGCTGTAGTGTCGATCGTGGATCTGATTTGGATTTGGTCTACTTTTTAGATCTGGTTTGGAATTGTTTTTTTCCTTTCTTTTGTTTTCTTCGATCTGTGATTCAGAGTGTTTCTGTTGTTAATTGAAGATTTGTTGTATGTTTAGTCTCATTGACCTGTAGGTTCTGCGAAATGAGCCTTCATGTGGAAAAGTATGATGCTTTTCCAAGGGATTTGAACGGGATTTCAGATTTTAACTGTCTATGGTTCAATTAAAACTTTGTTTCTAATTTTGGCATAAGTCATTCATGTACTGCTATTTGCTTGAGAAATTTTGAGACTTGGGATTCAAGCATGCTCACACATGCGCATTGTGTGTTTTAATTTTATTCTTCACTTCTTATTTACTATAAGAGTTAAATACCAAGAACCTAACTGCGAGGAAACTCAAAAAGGGCTTAAGACTCACAATTGAACTTCTTTATTAGCTTTTGGGGAGAAATTTTGTATGGATTTAACCTTTCAAAGTAGAAATGCTGACTGTTTTTTCTGTGCATTAAAATAATTGGGACTTGATACACAGAAATGGGTTTAGATCCTATTTTTTCAAATGATCATAGATCAAATATTGAAGTATGTGAATGGATGTGGAAAAAGTCCAGGAGGACAAACTACGCTGTTATCTATCATTCGTAAAAATGGCTGACATCATGGACAAAGTTCATGATTTTTAGGCAGTTTCTATTCCAATTGAAATCATGTTCATGAAAAAAAATTAAGATCTCTGATATCTTAAAATAATTGTTTGCTGTTTTTTTTATATGAATAAATTATAGTGAAAGCTCTGTTGTACTAGGTATGGATAAGAATGGATTTCTGTAAGCCTGAAGGGTAAAGGTTTTTGGCATCCCATCTGCAAAGATTTTATGACAATGGCGCCAGCCAAGACTGATGGAAAAGCAGCAGGAGATGCAGCTGCATGGTTTTTCAATGTCGTAACTTCTGTTGGGATAATCTTAGTCAATAAAGCTTTGATGGCCACTTATGGTTTCAGCTTTGGTATAATTCCCTCAGGATTCATATTGAATTTATCATAATATGTTCTTGTTTTTCTCTTTGATGATGATTTCATGAGCAATGTCAAAGAATTGATTGATCATTTTTATGCCTTCTGAATGAACTCAATAAAGTACGGAATTGTTGTGAACATTTATTATTTCCTCTTTTATGGCACAGTAAAAACATTGATGGACAAACTTTGTTGGTAATTAATTTGCACAGAAGTGAAAGCAGGTTTAAGTGACATACTAAGTTACAAGAACAAATTTAGGTCATTCCATTGATGACTCCACTAGTTTCTGGAAGATCTGAGAGCTACTGACTAGTAAAATAAAAGTGGTTTATAACATATTTTTACTACAAATTTGTGTAGCACATATTTTTACTAGTGATTTTAGATTCTAGTGATTGATACTGCCTAGCTTCTTTTTACGTGCTACTTGGCTTCTTTTTTGCGCACTGCCAATAATTAAAAATTCTTCTGCAGCAACAACTCTCACTGGTTTACATTTTGCTACCACAACTTTGATGACGGTTATCCTTAGGTGGCTTGGATACATCCAGGCATCTCATCTTCCTCTGCCAGAGCTTCTGAAATTTGTTCTTTTTGCGAATTTCTCAATTGTTGGGATGAATGTTAGTCTAATGTGGAACTCTGTGGGATTCTATCAGGTCCTATATCCTTACCTGTGAACTTATTATTTATAAATAAGAGTTAATTATATGTCTGTTCTATATAATCTTCTTGCTATATGATTGACAGATCGCAAAGCTGAGTATGATCCCTGTATCGTGCTTTTTGGAAGTTGTCTTTGACAAAATTCGATACTCCAGAGATACAAAATTAAGTATTGCAATTGTTCTCCTTGGTGTCGGAGTTTGTACTGTCACTGATGTAAGTGTAAACACAAAAGGATTCATTGCTGCTTCAATTGCTGTATGGAGTACTGCTTTGCAGCAGTATGTAAGTTGTTCAACTGATATCTTGGGCTTTCTCGACCTTATGCAATTTGTAACTTTTGGCCTGGATAGAGTGTTTCTTCTGCTGTTCGTTCTTTAGAAATTTCCATCTTTGATATTTCTTTCCTACCATTTTTCTGTGTTTTAAATAAACTTTCCAAGTTTTATCCGCTGTGATTCTTCTGGAGTTTGGACTGTCTCTGATGCTTCGTGATAATTTCCTTTCTTCTTGCCTTGCTTGATTAAAATACAACCTGGTTGTGCTCTCCTTGATTTTCTCATGAATGATTAAATCTCGATTTGCAGTATGTGCATTACCTTCAGCGAAAGTATTCGCTTGGATCTTTCAACCTGTTGGGACACACAGCTCCTACTCAGGCGGCATCGCTGTTGCTAGTTGGGCCCTTTATGGACTATTGGTTGACAAACAAAAGAGTTGATAACTTTGACTACAATTTTATTTCTATTGTAAGTGCTCCTGCAATTTATTATTGTCTTCAAGTAATTATAAGCTTTGAACTTTGTGATCACACCTTTAGCTGTGAATCTTATATCATATGTAAACATAATTTGTGATTTTGTGTTATGTTTTGTATTTAAGCCAAAACTCTCTAATGTTCTCACCTGGTGCTTCACAAATTAAATCGTTTATTGTCTATGGCTTTTGGGGTGTGTTTTCCATAACATGTTGGTTGTCATTTGAGACACAGTGGAAGGACAAATAAATTGATATATGCATATTACTTCAGAAGTTTAATCGAAGTCTTTTTCCTAGTTTGCTTATTCAAGAATGACATGCAAAGCTACACACCCACACACACACAAATAATAATAATGAACAAAACTCAGAATTAGAAGCTTATTATTCCCATTTTTCTGATTGTAGTTGGGTCTTACTTTTCTTAGGTTTTCATTGCTATGTCATGCACCATTGCCGTGGGGACCAATCTCAGCCAATTCATCTGCATCGGGCGATTTACTGCTGTGTCTTTTCAAGTACTTGGCCATATGAAGACCATCCTTGTTTTGGTCATGGGGTTTATTTTTTTCGGAAAGGAGGGTCTCAATCTCCATGTGGTGTTGGGCATGCTCATAGCTGTTATCGGTATGATTTGGTATGGAAATGCCTCATCTAAGCCTGGTGGCAAAGAACGTCGGAGCCACTCACTTCCTACCACGAGGCAACAAAAACACGGGAGCTTAGAATCTACTGAACACGATGGCAAGGCCTAAGATTTGTTTAAACTGCGAGCTTGGTTAATTTCAAGAAGTTTTCAAACCACATGAGGTTAGAGTATATTTATTCTTGTTGAGTAAATTTCATAGTTCTTGCAATGGCTTTTCAACTCTGTCCTGAGATTGAATGCTCTAGGACGTTTCTCAAAGATATTTATTTATTTTTGTCATCTTCACCACTAGAATAATAAATTTGTAGCCTTGTGTTTTTTTCTCACACTATCTGCTCAATGAACATTGGTCATATCTCTTTTGTCTATTGCTCACAGAAATAGAACTATTGCGCTTTGAAAAATTGGGTTGAAATCTAGAACCCCAGAATCTTTTGACATGATTTGATAGCACTGCACCTTTCATTTTTATACTCTAATATGTGCCATATGAATTTACTTTTTGATGAACAAGGCTTCATGATATTCATCAGACCTACACACTAACTTCTACAATTCAATAAAATCAAATTGATGGGAGAAAGTGAAGACTTTATGTGATCAAAACAAGGTGATGTATCAAAGTTCAAACTCAATTCCTGAATAATAACTGCATTTGAGGAAGAATGTGGTATGATCATATATAATCCCACAGGCAAAGTTGTTAATATAAGCTGTATCTCAGTTGAATGGTACAACTTAAGAGGAAGACTTGTTCTACAGTCATATTGACACACACTTCTACGTTTATTGACACATCATTGTGATCAGAAGAACAACACATATCAACTTATATTACTGGACTGAAACAGAAACTAACGTGTAACCTTAAATGTAGTTCAATTTCATATGGAAATAGAACAGCAGAGTTCCTCAGCAGCTGTCAGAAGAAATTGGTTTGTCATTCCGACTCCTCGCCGACTGTGGGCTTCCCATGCCAAGCACTTTTCAATGTCTGCTTTCCAGTCAATGAAGCCACCGTTGAAGAATTGATATGAGGCTGGGGACTTCATGCCATTTACGCATGGAGGTTTGGAAGCAGTGTATAACGATCCAGCCACCATGATATCCCGTAGAACCGACATGCTCAATGCACGGACATGTGCGCTCGGGTGAGAAAGGCATTGGATGGTAGCCGGTAGTCGACACTGCACGTATGAGAAGCTCACATTAGTGGGAAAAGAAAAAAGAAAAGTACGAAAAAAGAATTGGGATTGTGGGAAAAAAACCATCTGAGAGGAAGAAAATCCAGAAGGGTTTACCTTCAACATATTTGCAAGACCATCTGCAATTGAAAATCCAGATTCCCCCCACTCTAGCACTGGCCTAACTGCTCTAGCTGTGGCTTCCAGAAGCTGCCACTCGAGCACATATTGAAACATCAGTGCATAGTTCAAGATCAGAGGAAGAACTTGGAAGAGAGTAGAAAATAAATAAGACTAAGGTAGGTTACCTCCAACTGTGGTAGAGTACAAGCCTCTCCATCAAGGAGGATTCCGTCGGTGGCCTGCAGTAGAAGATCTGATGCACTTGCCAGGATTAGCAGCGACTCTGGAGTGTCGTGGTTTCTCATTAACTCCACCATTAGCTTCAGGATTCGTTGGTTTTTTCTCCACATCTTCTGACCTTGATCATCGTCTTTAGCAATCCAAGGCTGCAATTCTCTTTCAGCCTGACAAAGTCCACGAAAGTGACAAATGCTTCACTAACATCTATGTTTCTTACGTAAGAAATATCCTCGATATATGCTTTTGGCTTACTACAAATGATAAAATCTTATTGTAAACCCCAACAAAAAGACCAAGAAAAATAAGTGGAGAAAGGAAGTAAAATTCAGGTTCTAAAAATAAAGAAAACTATGCAATGTTGGGAAGAAATTCAACCTGAAGTACCACGGCGGCAGCTGCTTTGGCGGGAGATGACGATACAACATTACATAAAGCATCGACCACCTATGAATGAAATGAACAGGCTTGTCAGAGGTAAATACTACAATTACGAGCATGGCTTGTTATCGAGTGAAATTTCTAAATATATGCCATCGCCATCATATTCACGTTTATTGGTCTCTCGTTGTGTAAAAAGGATATAGCTTAGAAGATCAACAATTCCAAATCAAGCTCAAGAATATCAACATTTCAATGATTCCATATGAGAAAAATACATACATTTGTGATTTGTGATACAGTTATTACAATATTCTTTAGTTTTTTTCAACCGATAAGAAACAACTGCTGATGGCGTTATTTTAGTGTTCTTTCCTTGAAGCTTTCCACACATGTCCAGTTGAGAGGGTAAAGATCATTATCAATGCACCTTTCTTCTCTCCCCTTACTTTGCCATAAATGCTAAGTCAAACATTATTATATAGATGGATTAAGCTTAGTTTATGAGTATATCCAACACATTTTCATTCTCTTCTTAACTCAAGAAGAAATGCCCGCTGAGAAAAGGATGCTGGCTTTTTGCGCCTGTGGTTTAGGCAGACACATTTGAAACTTACAGGGTGTTTTTGAATATCAGGATAATTATTTAAATTCTAATTGTACTAATGCCAGAAATTATTGCAAATAGAAATGATGGACGAAGTAAGGAAAATGCTTACCTGGCGCCATCCTTGCTGAGCAGATGTGCTTTCAGCATTCGGTAATGTTTCAGGAGCAGCAATCAACTTTTGCCAAAGGAGAGACACAACAGAAAAACATAGCTCTTGTTTTTCTACGAGCACTGATCTGAGAAGGACTTTTGAATAGCAATTAAATCCTACGTGCCTGTCTTTAGTGAGAAAGTTGGCTAAATCAGAAGCATCAATGGTGAAGCTTTGTGTTTCCTTACCCAAGTCCTTAACTGAGTCTTCTTTCGAACATGACTTCCTAATATTTCGTCCCAATTGGGGTGAAATTTCTGACTGTGATACAGATGCGCATTGACTACGTTTGTTGCTATCAAAACACTTGAGAGAATCCCTAGAAGTTGCAGCATGCAGCAAGTGAACTTCCAACGGCTCTGCCTTGTTCACAATAGACTCAACAGCTCTGCTATGAATGTCGATCAAGTTGTATAATGATGATGCCCTCGCATGAATTTCACTGTCCCACTTGCATCTCATCAAGACGGCGAGGGCGTGCATGCAAGCTTTTGAACGGCTAAAGAGTTCAGAAACATGAGCAGCAACCATAGCTGCAGCTACTATCTCATTTGAACTGTAACTCCATGAAGTTCCAACAGAAGATGGTTTCAGGGAAAAAAGTGCCTCTAAGATGGACAAAATTCTGTATGTATGGGAAACAGCTGAGTCCATACTGTTTATAATTTCATTTGAAGATCCATTTAGTTTGATAGGTTTGGCCATACTTGGTTCATCTTTAAAAGCTAAATTACAATTTCCCCTTGAAAGAAAAGGAAATAATTGGAGCTCGCAAGCCAGTGCACAAACGGCAGCCAGAACATATGAATCAAATGCTGATACCGGTCCTTGTTTCTTTCTCTTCACACTTTTTATCTCTCTCTGATTTTCAGGCAATTCTTGCATGGCCATCACGTTGTGAGGAGAAATATTACTTTCTTCAACTCTTTGTTTCTTGTTCCCATTAGACTGAGCTTCATGACTAACACATACTGTCAACACCACAAATAGTAAACGGGAAGCAAGTTCTACAGAAGCACATGATCCGAGGAAAAGAGAGTGCACCATGGTCCTAAGCTCTGCCACTGCCAGATTTTTAGTAGTGGAACCGATGGCAGAAAGGTACTTCATTTTTCTTGTTTGTTCTCTGGAACAATCTGATGGAAATGTTCTTTGAAGAATTGCTTCTACAGTGGCCACGAATATTTTCATCAAACATGCTTCTGATGGACTTCCACGTGGAAGGTATTCAAGGACCTTGAGGAGAGGTATGTATAGATTCCATGATAATATAGGAGGTTGCAATGGAGTTGCAACTACTATTTCAGGAAGATCAACTTCAGATGAACTTAATGGAATCAGTCCATAAGCAGCTTCCCAAATGGTACAGATTCTCCATTCAACCTCAGGGCCATGCGCACACAGCATTGATGCAATTCCCTGTGCAGTAGCTTCAATTGTTGCATCAGCTGCAGGAACTTCTATCTGTGGAAAACAATATCATCTAACATGTGAACAATAAAGTATGGACAAATGAAATTCAACCACATAAAGTGGAATTTCCATATTCGATCGATTTTATGCAGTACATACCTGCTTCCTGTAGGAAGAAACGTAACCACCCAAAGGTTCATGCTGAAGCTCAACTCCCTCAAATTGTCTAAGTGGAGGAAAAAGCAAAGCAGGTTGCGATAATATGCGAAAAAGTAAAGCTGCTGCAGCATCAGCAGCAACACCAGCCCTCATTGACATAGCAGTCCCGATTGCACGTAGAAAATGTAAGTGCATCCAAGTTCGGGGCAGCTGCATAATGCATAAAAAGAACTTTTTCAGTTCGAATAGAAATTCTTTTCCAATTACTATCATACAAAGTACAGGAATTCACAACAGAACTAAAGGAACTAGACTAGACTCTTTCTTGAAAGTAAAAAAATTGAGTTCTCATTTTCTAGGAATCCAATCAACATTTTGAACCGAGGACTCAGAAGTATCCTGGGGGCCAAATATTGGATAACTTTTTGTCTGCTGTTGTTATAATTTAGTTTGAAGTTTACAAGAATTATAACGTTACTCGTTATAAAGTGTTAATCTTACCCTTATGCCAGATGCGTAATCTTCAGCAGCTCTAAGGAGTTCGACAAGTTGTACAGCTGCATCAAGCGCATCAGGAGCCCACGACGGAGGAGCTTCAAGAAGCCCAAGAAGAAGCCTTTGGGTGGCACTTGGAGTAGCAATCGCATAGTACCTAATCCCAAAAGTAAGAAGTATATGTCAAAAATAAACGAAGGTTTTTCATTCACAACTAGAGCAAACCTATGAAATAATCTTGCATATGGCTCAAGAGCTGGTAGTCCAGCAACAAGATGCTCATCCACTGAAGTTGCTGGCGGAGGAAGCAGAAGTGCAGGCACAGCAACTGCGGTTAAAGTAGCAGTCTCATAGCGTGTCACTTCTTCATCACAAACACTCAATATGACTCCTGCACCATTTGCAACCGCCCATCTCGGAGTTGATGGCATGAGCTGTGGATGCTTTCCAGATCCCCGAGAAGAAGCTAAGAGAAAACTCAAGATAGAATTCTTATGTCTACTATACTATAACACACATTCAAGTACATTGATTATATTTAATTAACCATGAAATAGAAAAAAAAAAGCATAAGTTTTGGGTTAGTTCAGCACCCAACATGATAGAAAGCTATTGAACTTGGAAAAAAATCAATTATTCAAAATAGAAGATAGGCATGCAGTTCTTGAAGCACGGCATTATATTTCTGAATCTGAAGATTAGATTTTTTCTTTAGCGTAATAAAACTGTTCTCCAACTATCCAGATACAAAAGAACGAATTTAATATAAGGAAATAAAAGATTTAGTCAGTTAACAATGTTTGATAGATAAACAAGGAAAAGAAGATACTGTTTTGAGTCTCACCGTTGCAAAAACAACTTTCAGCTACCTCATCTCAAATTCGTATATTTTTGTCAATTAAAGAAATGCATAAAAACAGAACCATGTAAAAAGTGACTAACCAGTTATAGGTGGTCTGAGTTCGCCAGCAGCATATTTACCCATTATGCCACTACACCTGTTATGTAGACATGAAAACTTGGATTCACATCAACAATTTTTTATATAATCTAATTGAGATGATGTTCATCCAAAAGTATAATATTCCATTTTTGGTGTGGTAAAAAATAAAACAGAATAATAGCACTTACTCTTTTTAATACAAATATACATTTGCAACAGTTGAGGTTGTTATCCTAATGATCAAGCTATGTGCTCTCTTGCCAAGTAGGGAACAAATACTAGGCTTTCACTTTTTTGTAAAGCATTATGAGCATGACATTGAAAAGCATCACGACCAAGACAATTTCATGCTAAACTATGACAACAAAAAATATTGTTGTTGTGGTTTTAGCTTTATCAAGACACCAATAAATATATCATTTAAATGATTAAATTAACTGCAATGCAACAAACAATCTTTTTTGAAGATTACTGATAACTAGTAATTCGATATCATACATGCAAGCGAGGTCTTGAAATCAACTTATATAAAATTTAATTATCAAAATCATAAATGCGAGAAAATATTTACAATAATATCTTTAATTCAATGAACTTCAGGTCAATAATTTCATTCCTGATACTACAGCTAATTTCAAAATTGGTTTTAATATTAGGATTACATTCTCAAGAAAACAATAAAAATTTGAAAAACCAGAATGTAGATTTTCCAGATATAAAATCATTTTTTACCTTATTTCTACTGAGAACTTCCTTACAATTGCTGTAATATTTTTCCTGAGCAATTAACAATACGCCATATATTGGACTATAACATCATTGAAGTAAAATGAGAGTTAATTGTTTAGTATTGTCTATAGAATATCTAAACAAATTAGCATTTCTAGACTGACATTGCAGATGAACTTGTTAAATTGCTATAAATAGGGCAAAGAGGATTGTGCACTCACCATCGAAAATAGTCACTTTTGATACCCAAAGGAGCAGAAAGTAATATATCAGTTATCCAGGGAGATAAAGGCCTAAAGGGCTTCCTCTCCTGTTGCAGAGGAGTATGGCCACATTCCCCATTGTTAGAGTCACTGGTCGTTGCATTACTGCCACTGCTGCTTCGTTCTATTTCAATATTTTGCTGCTCCGTCTTGAATATTGGACGGTTGTAATGGGTAAGAATTCTCAATATCTCCCCACATGCCAGGGCCCATTGTTCAGAATAATCAATCTAGAGGGGCAAAGAAAATAAAAGTAAATAAAAGGCTACGGTTACTTATATAGAATATAAAGAAATGTGTAAAATGAAAGTAAATGAGTTAATAAGCTCTACAGAAGTACCTCTGAGCTGAGGCAAAACAATGATATGAAGGAAGCAAAGGGAGGAAAAATTCTGTCATACTCCAGAGTTCCTTCAATGATGCAAGAAATAATTGGAAGAATAACAGCATGCCCATGGTCCGGATGATGAAAGACAAACGTAGCTGAAAGATAATTCACATAATTGGCAGAGAAGTGATTCTTTAAAGTTAATAAAAATAATAATTTGAAATGCTAATAACTAGAATTGTACTACCTAAAACATCATCCATGAGGGTTTTTTCTTTTGATGGATAGAAACTTTGGATCAGCTGTCAGGAGTGTCAGAAAAGTATTATGTAAATCCTTGAAACCTCATAAATACTCAGGATTCTTAGTCGCCTTAATTGAATCTTATGGATGTCTCTCCATCCCAATCCAAAATGATATGTAGTATTGACTACATCAATTACAAAACAGATCATACCTCAGCAATGTCCCCAGCAAAGTGTTCTGATGTAAACTGGCCCAAGTAATCCACATAAGCAGTGATTTGAGCCTAATATGTAGCCAAAAAGAGTACATCACAACAATAAATAATAACAAAGAGGATAGAGACCTTATAGCATTCAGATTTGATAGATAAAAGGAATCTTGAGCAGCCTTTCATACATGATTTCAAACTCATTTGACATAAAAATTTTGCAATTTGGCAAGTTCTTACTATTATAGATAATATATTTCTTTTGTGGTAGGATAAATAATAGCAGCCCAATTTGAAGTTTTGCAGTAGGATCAAAGTTAGAAATAGAATTTTAGACAAAGAATATCAATTGCTATGCTGGTGCTAATTGCCTTTACCTCAATTCAAGCTGTATTCCCTAGCAGAGACTCACTCCTCTAATTTTGTCCCCATACTTGAACTAAATTAGGTAACCACGGCTTCTTTTGAAACTTATAATATTTATTTACCACATTAAAATTATAATTTGATAGACGAGAAGAAGCTTAATGGTTGACTCCAGTCGGGAAAAGAAGAGCTGAAGCCAGCAATCAAGATAAATATCATAATTTGAATGATAAATGCAAACCAAACTTCTACACACCTTCCGTTGGTGCTCATCTTGTGGGGGAGGCCAGAATAGAGAAGAGAATCTAAGACGATCAATCCACTTTTCGGATGAACCAGCCATCAAGTTTCCAATTGACTACACCTTTACGATAGCCCCAACCCACTCTACCAAAACAAAACTAGAATCTCCCTCTTCCACGGCTAACAATTGGCAATAAGAACATCATTATTGTAGATCCCAAGAAAAAAATAACATGTTTAGGTTAACAGAGATTGAAACGATGAAAAATAATTTAAATAGCTTTAAAAAATCTTTAAAAATGAAAGCAGAGTAGATGACCCTCAAAGAAATTGCAAGTTTTTGGAGAAATTTGGGTTACTCTGAATTCCCAATTATCCGCTTCTGAAAGTACATCAAAATCAGACCTCTGCCAAGGCAAAACCCAACGGAAATCATAAGCTTAACCTAAAAAAACAAACAAAATACAAACAAATATATAAACTAAAAAACATTCATACGATCAACAGCTCAAGAAAGAGCTCAACAGATAAGAATCAACAGCTCAAGAAAGAGCTCAACAGATAAGAATCTTTACACCTAAAAGCTATAAAAAATCCACTTCAAATTCCGGCAAGTCACAGCTTCTCAGTCTTACCACGATCCGAAGCTGAAACTAAAATTCAGGAGATTCCGAACATCGATACAGAAACCGGGTATTTGTCTTCTCTCGTTTCACCATGTCCCATCCGAACATTAGCTCTTGCAGATGGATAGAGAGATAGGGGGACTGGGGAGAGAGACAGATCTTTTCGAGGGCTGTGAGAAGAAGATTGGAGGAATACGTGGCAATGATATTTTCCACTTACCTAAGTGGCTACCTGTCACGTCACTCCATGCACATGCCCCATACCCACCCCATCATCCATGCATAATCATATTTAATTAATAATAGTTACCTAATTATGTAATTAATCACCTTCATAATTACCCCAAAATCCAGACACGGCTTCCCCTTTCTCACCTATTTCAATCTTAATCTCTTAGTTACTGTGTTTAATCGAGTAACAACTTGCTACAAGTGGTCTAATGACACACAATTAATGATCAATTTGTTGTAGCATACACATAATTCGAATAAATAATGGTGCATAATTGATTTGTAGAAACAAACATGATCAAAGTTTGGTTGGTCTATGTCTACGGTTTCTTTATTGGAACAAGCTTGACTTAAGTTGTCACGATCACATGCCAAGTTAATTCGGTCATATACTCGGGTGACACTATAACACGTTGTGTGAATAATTTTAATGCTGATTATCTCAACTATTATATAGAGAAAAGTGAATAATTATTATAAATGAGAATGAAGATAGAATTAAAAAATAAAAGTGAATTTGCATCATTTATATACATTATTTAATTATTCACTAGGAGTTTTATTTTTTTATGCTAAAAAAGTATATACCCCCATTGATGGCAAAGGTAGCCACTTGCAATGTACCAAGATATTTTCTAGGATTAAGACGGCCGACACAGTAGCCAATTACGATGCAGCTATTCATTTAAAATACGACAAAAATATCGTCTTTGTGGACACGTGGCACCATATTATTCGATACGGTGGTATAGTGAAAATAAAAATAAAAACTATGATTTAAAATTGAGAAACAATAAAATTCCACCATGATTTTTGGATAAAAGAGAAATTCGAAGATGAGTTTTGAAAAAATAAATTTTGAGCTTTCTGAACGTATGTTCGGACGTAACTTGCTTCTGAGTGAGGGTCCGATCAAATGATTATTGACTCACTCAGACGCAACTTGTCTTACTCGAGCACAATTTGTTTCACTCTTACATTGCACTCGAATTTTTTTAATTTTTAATTTTAATTAATTTGATTAATTAAATCATATCAGAATTACTGGAAATATTTATCACATATTCACAATAATAAAAGACATTAATCTGGAAGTTTTTAAATGTTTTTCACAACTATACAATTTACTATAATTATTTTAATACATTAACAAAAATATTTTGTTAAAATTACATAAGTTAGTAAAAATTATTGAAACTTGTATCACACACTTACAACACTGTAAGACAATATTTCACAATGTTTCGTGATTTTTTTATTGATGTACGTAATTTTAATAAAATTTGTTTTTTTTATGTATTATACAAATTATAGTAAATCATATCATTGTTGAAAATTCATGAAACTTTGTAGCGTATTGTCCTACAGTTCTTTAAATGTGTGATAAAAATTTCAATACTTTTTATTATCGTATGTAATTTTAACAAATTTTTTTTTTATGTATTTAAATAATTATAGTAGATCGTAAACTCGTCGAAAAAATTTAAAATTTTCATATTAGTGTCTTTTATTATTGTTACTGTATGATATAAATTTCAAGTCGTTTCGATAAGATTTAATTAGTCAAGTTAATTAAAAACAAAAGATTAAATTTTTTTTCGAGTTTTGTGTCTCCGAGTGAGGCAAGTTGCGTCCGAGTGAGTCAAGTTGCGTCTGAGTGAGTAAAAAATCGTTCGATCGCACCCTCACTCAGACGCAATTTGTATCCGAGTAATGCGTCCGCGAAACTTAAATTTTATTTTTCAAAACTCAAGATTGAATCGGCCTATTTATCTCAAGCTCAGGCTTATTTTTTGTTTTTAACCTTTAAAATTTAAATTCGCGTACAAAAAAACAAATCTACGAAAATTAAAATACAACTTATCTAAGTAACATAGAATTTACATAGCGAGAATTCGCGCGTCACCCTAGCAGAAATAGAATACACGTGACCCCGAGTCCGACCCTAGCACGAACGTCGTCCACTCTCTCGTGGAACTATGAAAGCATAAACCCAGAAGTAAACAACCAGCAACGCCAGTCCAAAAAGCTCACTCCCGCCATGAACAGCAGCCCCAACTTTGCTCAGCTTCCTCGTCTTCCCAACCCATATAAAATTCAAACCCAAAACATTTAATCTAATAAGCAAACCCTAACCCTAATTCAGCCTCTCGTGTCTCAGCTCCACTCCCCAAAACCAACCCACTTCCTGCTCCTCGAAAACCCTTGTATTTTAAGCAAGTGAGCCAGGTGGACCAATCGAAGCCCTCCATTTTCTCCTTGATTTATGCCCTAGTTAAAGACATTTCTTATTTTGACATTGCCCACTTTAACCTTTCACGATCTTCTAAGCACCCCTTCCTCCTGTATACCATCATCATCACTGTCTTCCTCTTCCCAATACCAACACTTTCTCTCTCTACCCTTTAATATACTACTTCTTCTGTCAGCCCTGAGGACATGGACCCTGAATTCTTTGATTCTGTCCAAAGCCCCAGAATCTCACTCCTCCGTCTCTATTTACTATATCACCCCTCTTTCGAGTTGTGTGAGTGGATAAGTCTTTGGGGTAGTTCGGTAATCTGGGTGACGATGAAATGGGGTTTTATGGGTCCCGCAAGTGACGTGGAAAATGCAAATAGAAACGCTGCCACGTGGATGGGCTATTATGGACATTTCAGTAGTAAAGCACGTAAACTGGGCGTTGTGTTCAAGTGCAAGGAGCGAACTTTCAGAAACCTTGCAGGCAAGACCTTCCACCGGAGCAAAACTGAAGGTTCAGCATCCGCCGCCGCCACCTTCTCCAGCCGTCGCGTCACCGGCGAGTGGACTTTCCCGGGGCTCTGACCTTGAACTCGCTCATCCTCTCAGAATGAGAAAACTTCAGCATTAACTGCTTCTTCTGCGTTCATTCTCGCGTAGAGTGAAGTTTAAGCATCACTGAGAGAGTGGACTTTTACTACCGCCTTTCTCTCGATTCAAACTCCATTTCTTTGCCTTCATTTCAAGCTTTTTCTCCCATGGCTACAATGGAGAAAAGCATCAGCCAATGCCGTAGCTCAAGCCTAATCGCTCTATTCATCTTCTGTTTGATCAATAGTAAACCGCCATTCGTCGCTTCTCTCTCTCCAGACGGAGAAGCCCTTCTCTCTCTACTTTCTGCAGCTAGCGTTGCCACGAGACCTTCGTCTTCTCTTCTTTCCTCGTGGTACTCAGCAAGCTCAACTCCGTGTTCGTGGGGAGGAGTCTCCTGCAATCCTCAGAATCGAGTCATTTCTCTTTCTTTACCCGACACATTCCTCAACCTCTCTTCCGTCCCTTCACAGCTATCGTCGCTCTCATTTTTGCAACTTCTCAACCTCTCTTCCACCAACGTTTCCGGCGCGATTCCTCCTTCCTTTGGCGAACTCAGTCGGCTTCGCCTCCTCGACCTCTCCTCCAACTCCCTCTCCGGTCCCATTCCTCCACAGCTCGGCGCTCTCTCTTCTCTCCAATTCCTCTTCTTAAACTCCAATAGACTCTCCGGTGAAATTCCTCAGCAGCTAGCCAACCTTGTTCTACTGCAAGTTCTCTGTCTGCAGGATAATTTACTCAACGGCTCGATACCGTCGCAGCTTGGCTCTTTAATCTCACTCCAACAGTTGAGAATAGGAGGAAATCCACATTTAACAGGTGAGATTCCATTTCAGTTAGGGTTTCTTTCAAATCTCACAACATTTGGAGCTGCAGTCACTGGTCTTTCTGGTGTGATTCCGCCCACATTTGGAAATTTGATCAGTCTTCAAACTTTAGCTCTCTATGACACTGAAATTTCTGGCTCAATTCCTCCTGAGCTTGGCTTGTGTTCTGAGTTGAGAAATCTCTACTTGCATATGAACAAGTTAACTGGCTCAATTCCTTCTCAACTGGGTAAGTTAAAAAAGCTTACCAGTTTGTTTTTGTGGGGGAATGAGTTGTCAGGAAATATTCCACCTGAGCTTTCCAATTGTTCAGCAATGGTGGTTTTTGATGCTTCTGCAAATAGTCTTTCTGGTGAAATTCCAAGCGATTTTGGGAAGCTAGAGGCTCTTGAGCAACTTCATTTATCCGACAATTCATTAACGGGAGAAATTCCATGGGAGATAGGGAACTGTACGAGTCTCGCTGCTCTTCAACTTGATAAAAATCAACTCTCAGGTTCGATTCCGTGGCAGGTGGGTAATTTGAAGCTCTTGCAGAGCTTTTTCTTGTGGGGAAACTCAGTTTCTGGAACAATTCCATCTTCTTTTGGAAACTGCACAGAGCTTTACTCACTTGATCTTTCCAGGAACAAGCTAACAGGGTCAATTCCAGAAGAGATTTTCAGTCTGAAGAAGCTGAGCAAGCTTCTTCTTCTTGGCAATTCATTCTCTGGAAATTTGTCTCCAAAAGTTGAAAATTGTGAATCGCTTGTCAGACTGAGATTGGGAGAAAACCAGCTTTCTGGCTCTATTCCTGAAGAGATAGGCCGGCTGCAGAATCTAGTCTTTCTTGACTTGTATATGAACCATTTTTCAGGCAAACTTCCGGTTGAGATTGCCAACATAACGGTTCTTGAGCTGTTTGATGTGCATAACAATTACATTTCTGGTGAGATTCCATACCAGCTGGGAGAGCTAGTGAACTTAGAACAGCTTGATCTGAGCAGAAATAGTTTTGTCGGTGAAATTCCATCCAGTTTTGGAAACTTCAGTTACTTAAACAAGCTTATACTCAGCAACAACATGTTAACAGGGAGAGTTCCAAAGTCTATCAGAAATCTTCAAAAATTAACTCTCCTGGATTTGAGTTATAACAGCTTCTCTGGTCAGATTCCATTAGAGCTTGGTTATGTGAAAAGCTTGACAATTAATCTCGACTTGAGCTTCAATGAACTCGCTGGAGAACTCCCTGAAACAATGGTGAGTTTGACTCAGTTGCAGTCTCTTGATCTTTCACACAATATGCTTTCTGGGAGAATAGGAGTTTTAAGCTTCCTAACCAGTCTGGCTTCTCTAAATATCTCCTTCAATAATTTCTCCGGTCCTATCCCTGTTACTCCATTTTTCAGAACTTTATCAGAAAATTCTTTTCTTCAGAATCCTAATCTCTGTGAGTCCACTGATGGTTCGACCTGTTCTTCAAGTTTCACGGGAAAAAAGGGACAGAAATCTGTAAAAGTTGTAGCTTTGTTGTCTGTGATTCTGGCTTCTGTCGCCATTTTGGTACTTGCTTCATGGGTTTTCTTTACAAGGCATCATAAATACACAGTCAAAAAATCTGCAGGAACACAATCTTCATCTGCAGACGCAGAAGATTTCTCTCATCCATGGAGTTTTATTCCCTTCCAAAAGCTAAATTTTACCGTCGACAACATCCTGGAATGCTTGAAAGATGAAAATGTGATCGGAAAAGGCTATTCTGGGGTAGTATATAAGGCTGAAATGCCTAGCGGAGAGCTAATTGCAGTGAAAAAGCTTTGGAAAACAAAGCAAGAAGAAGATCCCATCGATTCTTTTGCAGCTGAAATTCAAATTCTCGGCCATATTCGACACAGAAACATAGTGAAGCTCCTTGGTTATTGTTCCAATAGAAGCACTAAACTTCTTCTCTACAACTACATTTCAAATGGAAATCTGCAGCAACTTTTGGAGGGGAATAGGAATTTGGATTGGGAAACGAGGTACAAAATAGCAGTAGGATCAGCTCAAGGACTAGCATATCTTCACCACTATTGTGTCCCACCCATACTTCACAGAGATGTCAAGTGCAATAACATACTTCTAGATTCAAAATTCGAGGCTTATTTAGCAGATTTTGGACTTGCAAAGCTGATGGTCACTCTAAATTATCACCAAGCAATGTCCAGAGTTGCAGGATCCTACGGGTATATTGCCCCCGGTAAGCTACTTCCATCTTGACTTCCTCTTTCATGCTAGGCTAAGCATGCTTCCTTAAAAACATTTTTCTACCCAATAATTTTTAAATCTCTATTTGGATACAGAATATGGATACACAATGAACATAACAGAGAAGAGCGACGTATATAGCTATGGAATCGTCTTGCTCGAAATTCTGAGCGGCCGGAGTGCAGTGGAGCGGCAGATGGGAGATGGGCTCCACATAGTAGAGTGGGTGAAGAAGAAAATGGGAAGTTTTGAACCAGCCATTTCAATCCTGGACAAAAAGCTTCAAGGATTACCAGATCAAATGGTACAAGAAATGCTTCAAACACTAGGAATTGCAATGTTTTGTGTGCACTCCTCTCCTGCAGAAAGACCTACTATGAAGGAAGTTGTGGCCTTGTTAATGGAGGTGAAGAGCTCACCTGAAGAATGGGGCAAAACTTCTCAACCTCTAATAAAGCAGTCCTCAACTCAACGTTGATGTTTTCATCCAATTTGTTTTCTTTTACTTAGTCTTCAGAAGTTGATTTTCTTTTCTTTTTCAGTAGTATGAATTTCTGAAGCCTAAGCTTGCTAGATTCAGAGATGGACATGGTTTTTTTGTACAGTTCATAAACATCGATTTTCTTTGAGTTACTCAGCAGTTCAGAGTTTTTATTTATTTTTGGATTGAAAATCAACTGAACAAGCACATACAAGGAAAATTATAGAGTCCTGTGTGTGTTTTAATGTTCACTTCATGATGAGCAATATTAACCGCAGCATGCATGTTTTAAACCTAGAAGAAGAGGGTAACAACAAAGACAAGATTGAGACCAAGAAAATGTTCGGAACAACCCCAGTGTGCAGGGAAAAAGCAGCCAGTCATGCTGTCTTCCCCACGTTCTTATCATTCTTTAAAGAAAGTTTCAGGTCAAAAGAGACATCAAAGAGTCTGCTCTAGATGAGCTTTTCTTCTTTATTTAATGCTTCTTTAATATGTTCTCGACCCAAAGACAATATTTCAAGAAACTAAATTAGTTCAATTAGCTAATTGATCTTTTAACACCCTATTTACATAATTCCAGTGGGGTTTATGCATAGAAATAGGCATGCTCTGCTGGTAAACTTTTTGCCAACAGTTTTTCTAAACAGGGTTTAAAAGTTAGAAATATTGAGGTTATAGCCAAATAGAAGATCAGAATCAAAGAATTGTTCCAAAAACCTATAAATTTTGCAGCTATTTATCACTTTAACACAGAAGAGATGGGCAAAAAAGTGAAGTAAATGCAAATAAACAAATAAACTTCATGTGCTTATTACTGCCAAAGTAGCTCTTTTTTCATATCAATTACAAGAGACAAATCCAGAAACTCGATGACAAATAGCCTTTCTACTTCACTTTCCAATGTTCTAATGAACTCTTTTTCTTTCCTTGAAAATGCAAACAAGATTCTTCAGTTTTCAATTCCTACCTACTTTTTGACATGTTTACAAAGTCTGCACGTCTCTAGACTTGCATTTGCTGCTTTCCAATCTTCCTTTGAATCAATCGATCGAAAAGATAGATTAATTCCAGCAAATTGTTTGCATAGCCGAGTTTCAATTGCATGCAAGTAATAGTTTGATGAAAATGACCACAACTCCCCAAAGAAAACACAATACTGTCATTCAGAGTACTTTAAGACTTCAAATTAGGTTCCATTTTCATATGCTTAGTGATGTTCAAAGATGTCTCTAATTAGTTGGTGAAAGGCAAACTCTAGTATATCTTGAAATAATCTTACCTCTTAACGGTAACTATTATTGATTGGTACATTATTCATTGTATTCCGTTCCCACTCAGCATGCTTTTGTCTAACCAATCTTATTCCATAGAAAAGAGTGTACTTGACAAGGAGAATTGGCTAATGCGACCCCGTTCGAAAAGCTAGCTCTTAGAATCATTGGCTGTAGCAAGCAGGTGCATTTGACTGCACTATAACTCTGCCTTTCATTGATTCAGTCATTTTATGTAAGATTTTCAATCCAGAATTATCACTTCACTAAGAAACTATGTGCAAATTCCAACTGCGAACTAAACTACGGCACCTAGAGTCCAGTCTAGATTCTCTAAATGCAACAGCACTCTCTAAGATTGGGTCGCTCCTTGCTGCAACCATGGTTACATTCTTCTCATAACTTCTTCATTTCATTGAGCTGAACGTTTAGAATCAGAGCTCGTGAAAGAATAGCAACTCGTGCGTAAACTATGCACGCAAGGGGGTGAGAAACACAGTTACAACCTGTAAGTTTTATCGATCTTTTTCGAGTTAAACATTTCAATCATAGTTATAAGCAAAGGGGTCCACTTTCTTCTCCATTTTTACCTCATTGGTTCTGACAAAGCTCAGTTGATGAAGTACATTCAAGAAGGAAAAAACGAGATTCACATCTAACAACTAACAAGCACATATCCAACCAAAGTTTTGAGTAATTTGATTCCAGAAGAAGTGAACAGAAAAATGAGATTTCCAGTTTGTCATCATCTATGTCTTTCAGAGTAGCTCGTTTACTAACAAAGATCACAAGAAATGTCTACAAGAAAATGACAAAATAAATCCAGATCCACCAACCTCGTTACTCATCAAGCTGCTGAATTTCCGCTTTTAGCTGCTCAATCTTCAACCCCATGGATCTCTGCAACGCTGCCCTTTCAGCTTCCGGCAACTTTGCCAAGAGCCCTTCAAACATTCCTACAACTTCCTTCACAGCAGCCCGGGCACATTCAGCTTCTTCGTCGAAATAGACAGTTTCTTTCGACTCCAACGCCATTTCTATTTCTTCCCTCGCATCCGCAAACTTTAGGTTAATCATATCCACCTCTCTGTCTCGATCGAATTCAGCAACCGATCTCCCAGGGCCACTGCAACATCTCATTCCCCCATTGACAAACCGAGGAAGCGGGACTGAGCAATTTGGCACCCGAGAATAATGTAACTTTGAAACGAAATCGCATGGAAAATAGGGTTTAACGAGCGTTGCCAAGTCCGATTTCCACTGACGGAGAACAGGGACGGCTGAAGCTGATGAAGAAGTGGGGATTCGAGATTGCAGAAAACGGCGCCTGAACAACAGACCAGAAATCGCAAGCTTCGTGCCGTTATGCATGTCTACTAGTTCAAGATCTAGGAAAAGGAAACAGGAAGCGAATTACCATAAACCCTCCGAACAACTTTTAAGGCCACTTAATACAAAATATCATAAATAATTCAAATTAAAAAAGAAAAATCATAACAAGAACAAAAATTACAATAAATATTTCAACGAATTCTCAGCCATTCTATGCTTGTTACCAGATCTATCATCCCTCGACTACTGAAGTGAACCCGCACTGGCTACAGACATTCTATGCTACAAAGCAGAAACTGGAAGAGCAATGATCAATTGGAAAACTTATTATCAGAAATGGAACTCTTCCTCCTAAAACCAACAACGCTCAGTTTTGAAGCTGTAGATTTTGGACCACTCCTTCCTTTAGCTGCTTGTTTTGACTTCCCTCCCGGAGACGATGATGCCGGTCTCGTGCCACTTTTTGATGGACTCCCGTTCGAATATGACATCGTTCTCGGGCCACTTTTCGATGGCCTCCCATTCGGAGATGACGTTGTTCTTGGGCCACTTTTTGAAGGCTTCCCGCTCGGAGATGACATCGATCTCGGGCCACTTTTCAATGGCCTCCCGCTCGGAGATGACGTCGATCTCGGGCCACTTTTCAATGGCCTCCTGCTCGGAGATGACATCGATCTCGGGCCACTTTTCAATAGCCTCCCGCTCGGAGATGGTGCCGTCCTTGAACCACTTTTCGAAGGCCTTGCAGTCACCCTCTTTGATACCCTGATGCCTGAGGCCTTGGCAGATGATTTTGCTGGAGTAGTGGTTCTTGGTGTTGCTGCTTTTGTTCTGCTTTTCTCACTTGCACTCCTTACCAGTTTTTCATTTTTTCCCTTCTGCTCGGTTATCTTTGTCCTCGCAATGTCCCTTCTGACATTATCGACTGTCAATGACTCCAGGCTCTCGTTCTTTCTAACAGCCTCCTCTATTCGCGTGGCCAAATTAACGTCTCTTTTAGCGACCAAGCTCGTCACTTTCCCTGTCAATACAGCAGATATCCATATTTATGATTCCTTTACAAAACACAAAAGATTTTGATTTTTCTGGCTGAAACATGCGTGTTTTCGAGTCATACCTTTTGCACCCATGCGAGCAGTTCTTCCCGTGCGATGAAGGTAGTCGATCTGAACGTTAAAAGGAAAAACACCATCACTTTCATCGATGCAGAAATAAATTACTGAACAACTTCGATGGAGACCAGGATGGAGTAATATGCCAATCATGAGATAGACTAGAATCACGATGCTCACCGAGGTCGAAGGGAAATCAAACATAATTACATGATCCACGTCCAAGTCTAATCCTCTGGCTGCCAAATCAGTGCAAACTAATGTAGGGCATTCTCCATCGTCACTTTTGAACTTTTTCAAATTCTCAACCCTGGAATTCGAAATACCAAATTGCAGCCGAAACACAAGCACTAAATGAGCTCTCAAAACATTCCAGTTGGGGAGTCATTAGATACGTTGATGATTATGAAAAGATATTAACAACAAATATGGAGCGTTTTAAGTAAGCATAAATTGTGATGACAGTTATACATGATATAGTACCTCTGTCCAGCAGGTACCTCTCCGTGATAATTCACGGTTGAAATTTGGTTTTCCCCCAGAAAATGATCGACTGCACGACTCGAGTTCAGAGTGTTACAGAAGACCATCACCCTGTTTCCCTTGGCCAAACTCGGTTCAAGAACCTGCAAAAACATCATCCCAGTATAGACTAGAGACAGAAGCTTCTGTGTTTCTAACCAAACAGCTCAAATACATTAATTGGCAAAGGCAAAAAAATATTTAATAATTCATTCGCTGGTGTGAAATCTAGTAGGCATATAATCATAGCTCCCTCAGATATTATTCCTTTATTGAAAATAGAAGATAATTAACTAGGAAAGATTTTAACCACCAGGAGATGAAAATTTGGAGATATTGAATCCATGGAAATATTTTCTGCATTAAAATTTTTCATTTTCTTCTGGTTGATGCAGTGAACGTCACTTTAAGGCATTAAATGGATAATATTCAACGATTAATAACCTTTTCTCAGAGATTGGATAATAATAAGTGATAAATAGGACCAATACTACAGTCCACCATTGGTTTCGGGACAAAAACTTCAAATCTGAAATTTTCTATTAGGATAAATAAAGAAAGGTAAAAGTATAATTTTAAAACCAACTAATTTTTCAATAGATTGGTCAATTTGAAAATAAAACAATAAAAAAAATAAAACAGGACGAGTCATTCTCTCTTTTTTGGAATCTTGTCACTTTGCTTGTAGGTTCATGGTCTATTTTGTGGATGTTTATTGCAAACAGACAAGAAAATATGATAACAAGTAAACCTGTAGTAATGCTTCCAACTTATTTTCAGATCCTGAAAGTTTAATAAAATCATGTCGAGCAGAAGATATCTTCTTGTGGAGGGTAGAAGTGCGCAAATGTTCTATGCCTTGGAATTCTTCATCGACGAGCTTTTGCACAGCCTGCAACAAAATATTCAACCACGAACTCCATGAAATAATTCTGGAAAAGACCAGATCAACGTCAATCACTGCTATTTGGGGAATGATGTATTGACTTAAATTAAACTATAAGATCAAAATCATCGTGCTCTGAGAACTTATGACTTGCATGATGACAGCCTATTGGATTGAGAAAATATCAATATCCTGAGATTATGAATGGCATACCATATCAAAGCTTCTTTTCTTTCCAATTCAAAAGGAAAATAGGGGATCAAATTGCAAAGATGAAAGTAAATACTGAGCTTCCAGGGTCTTTCACAAATGAAATAAAATCAAAATTACATTTCAAAATTACCTTCGTCATTGTTGCTGTCACTAAAACAGTTTGAAATCCTTTGCCATCAGGTCTTGATGCACGATTTCTGAGAGGACCGAGGAATTTGCGAATATCAGGGCCAAAGCCATGATCGAACATGGTATCTGCTTCGTCCAACACCTGCAAAAAGATTAAACAACCTCATGAATCTGACTAAACAAGTATCTTGAGACACCAAGCAAAATATCAGAAAAAAATCATGTCTATTTTGAGTTTACAGATTCTTACCAAGTATTTTATGTCACCATACACAATGTTACCCTCCTCTATGTGTTGAAGAACACGGCCAGGAGTCCCAACAATGAGATCAATTGGACCATTCAATGAATCTTCTTGTGGTCTCAACCGGCCGCCACCACTCACCATGGTAGACCTGAATCGAGCATGATGGCTAATAGATTTTGCCACTCGAAACACCTGCAAGAGCCATACAATATCAGCTGAAAATTATAGGTTTATTCTTATCAGTGAAATGAAAATTCCCACGGAAAAAGTTTAAAGAAACCTGCTCAGACAACTCCCTTGTCGGACATAGCACAATTGCACGAGGACGATTGGCTTTCATAAGCATTCCAAAAACTTCCTCATCTCGTCTCAGTAGCTACAAATCCAAAAATCAAAAGTAATCTCATTACCACAAGAGTTCAATCAAGGAGGAAATAGTCCTGGATTTCGTTTGAAATAAGTCAAGAGACAATATTAGCAAACCAAAATCTCCTCAAACGCCTAACAAATGCGTCAACACACCTATAAATAAAAAAAAAATCATGACTTTATTTTCACTACATCTTCTCCATCTTCTCCAGATTGATAAAGAATGCATAATCCACGTTCATCTAAACTACTACTGATATACAGAAGCTAAAATAATCAATTCATGTGACAAACAATGTAGAAGAAAACCTGAACAAGGGGAAGTAAATAAGCAAGAGTCTTGCCAGAGCCTGTATGAGAGCCCAAAACCACACTTCTCCCATTCAATGCAGCCGGAATCCCAATACACTGAATTTCTGTAGGAACCTCGATACCCATCTCCCGAACAGAACCCATTACCTCCTCGCTCAAACCCAATTCCTCAAAATTTTCAACCGCCTTCTTCTTATTCTTTTCTGACTTCTTCAATTCATCCTCACCAGAAGCAACGGAGGGGCGAGTGGTATTTCTAGTTTGTTGGATTTTAGACGCCGAGTCCTTGAGGTGCCGTAGCCTTAGCCTCTCGAGCAGCATAGACTGCTTCAAAGGCTGAACCACCAGGTCCGCTTCGACAGCGCTGTTTTGGGTTGTCGTCGTTGCAGTACACAAGGGTCTAAACCCTTGGAGAAGCGTCGTGGGTTTTGGTGTTTCGAGCAACGGAAGGCGTCTTGGTATGGAAAAGCGAGAGAAAGTGAAGAAATTTCCCGATAGAGAAACAGTCAAAAGAGTTCTTCCTGCTCCTCCCATGGCTATCCTTCTTTCTCCAAAAAGACGCTATTTTTTCAACACAACCGTTTGTAACTCGAAGCTCCTCCGTGCTCCGCTCCTTCGCAGTAAGCAGCAGCCACTAGCCAGCACAGATGTGAGACCCAGTTGCTCACAGATATTTCGACGCTACAAGGAACACCAACGTTAGGGAGGCAAAACCTATGACAAAACGATTCAGAAGCCCAACCCAACATCTTTAATCCAATCAAAATTGCAAAAAAAAATAAAAATCCTTACTGCAAATTGTACCCATATCAAAATTATGTTCATAAATCAAACACGAACTAGACGCAAAGCCATCGATCATTATTTAAATTTAAATATATAAAATATCTGAAATGCACCATTAACTGATTTTCCGCAAACTTATCTCAAATGTGATCGATTCATTTTGTTTATTATTTAAGAAAGCTCATGTTGTATCATGTCACATGATTGTTGCTGTAACTCAGGATGAGATTGATGGTATCTTAGATAAACGGGCACCGGTGCGATACTATGTCCGTTGGCCTAAGCGAGCCAAGTCTTCGTCCTATATAACCATTCATCAACGGAAGCAGTTTGCTATAAATCACTAATCATATGATGAATGAAGCCATCGAGTTTCAGCACGAACAGCCGCCTCTTTTCGCAGACTCCGAGCTGGCTTGAGGCACACCTTGAAAGTAACTGTAGTTGAAGAGGAATCATTTAGATATGCATTAAAGTCCTATGAACAAAATCACAGTGATGGATACTGAATAATCAAGCTTAGCCACAGAAACTAGACAAGACAATTGGCTGTAAAACATATTATGAACATCTTCAGACAAGAAAAAAGATCTCAACTTGTGAAATCATTCAGCTTTGAATGCAGAAGCTATTCATATTGTACTATTTTTAACTATAGTTGCACTAAAACTCGATATTAAATGTAATTGAACTAGAGTGATTAAGGCCAAACTAACCTTCTGGGTTACGATAATGAAATAACTGTAGAAGACGTCGCGTGTGTCGATGATTTCATGTCTGAATAATGACCAACTTCACTTCCTTATCTAACTATTATGCTTTGAGTTTACCATTTCTATGAATCACTTATCCATTGGATGATTTGGCAAGTACATCTCGAGTTGAGTTTTACCATTTCTACGATCTACCTGCGCCAACATACACTGCATTTCAGCTTAGGCACATATTTTCAAGAGTAAGTTTAGACTTATCATGTTGTCATACCTCATGAAATATCGTCGCGTGATTAGATCGATTCAAATATATTTAACCAACAAAACAAAAATAATTATTTTTTATTTGAATTGACGCAGCGAGACATCAGAAAATATGACAAAACAGCCTTTGCAGTACTCAAGAAAATAGCATCGGCATTGTAATCCTCCTTTGCTGATGTCTAAAAGTAAGGAATGTCCCCTTCAGAAGCACACCAGTACTTGGCTGTCTTCTCAGAAACCTATATGCATAATACCTAAACAAGGGAGTAAGCATTGAAGAAATTGATTTCACTTTGATGAGTGATCCCTACCACTCGGCAATTTCCACCATCAGTCTCAATCTTGTTTCCAATCTTATCAAAGGAAAACTACTTGCATCTCGAGGATTGGCCTGGAAATCCAAAGGAAAAAAAAGGGTCGATAGAATGTTGATAAAAAGTGAGAAGGGAAAAAGAGTGGCCGAAAATTAAATGCAATTTTTAATGTAAAGGTCTAGTACGGTCACGACAGGCGACGTCACTGGATAAACTTTGACTCGATTAAATTACCTTATACTCTATACCCTATTCAAAAGGAGACATAAAGAAATGGCACGTGTTCTAAACCAGGTGCAGGAAAAGTCATAACCGTAGACCAAGATACACTAATCCAATGTCCAAGCCACCCCCCCTTCTGATCACATGCTTCGCGGGTCATTTCTCTCTCACTATGCCTTGACTCATAGCCTGTCACGTGGATTTCGGTAGGTCCCACATCCTGACAGGCGCTGCAGGGCTAGCCCTCACGCTAGATTCAGTGAGTAATCTCTCACAGAATTGTCTTCGATCCCATAAAGCAAAATCAAAATCGATCGATTGCGAGTTCCTCGAAATTTCACCCCACCTTCGTTCACACAGCCATAAATCGCTCCCCTTTACGGTAATCCTCTTCTTCAATATCTCAATTTTTTGGGTTGAAATCCTCTCGGGGAAGATCCCCAGAGCCAGTCGCAGAACGTGGAGAGGATACATCCTCTGTTCGATGTAGCCTTTGAACTCTCTGGTTCAAGTTATTCGCGGTTCTATAATTAGGGGTTAGGGTTTATTTTTGTACTGTTTTTTGTGATCTTCAGTGATTGTCACTTGATTCTTCGGGAGGAGTATGGCTGATGAAGAAGCGTGGCCGCCAGGGTTTCGGTTCCACCCCACCGATGAGGAGCTGGTGCTTTATTATCTGAAGAGAAAGATCTGTAGAAGAAAAATTAATCTCGATATCATCGCCGAGACTGATGTTTACAAGTGGGATCCTGAGGAACTGCCTGGTATGGGTCGTTGACTTCTGTTCTATGCTTTTATTTCCGTTAATTCAAAGATTGCTCATGCCTTTTTAAAGAAAGAAAATCGATCGCAATATTGATTATGGTACTTGGTTCAGAACGTATTTACGGCTTTTTTAATGTGTAAATCCGAAATTGGGAGATTTGTTGTACTTGTTTTGATCAATACAGCTTCCCACATTGAACAAAAGTTAGTGCACAATTATTGATTAGAGAATAAACATTAATATTTTTTTAATTCATATTTATTGATTCATTTAGAAGTTGTTATTTTTCTCTTTGCTTGGCTAGTTATGTTACTACAATTTGATTCATTGTTCCTTTCGTTAATTCCATTTTAGGTTCAGTTTCAACCAGAAAATGGGAAAGAAAAGGAGTTTAAGAAATATTATTCATCTAGTGCATCAACTTTTAACGAGTCTAGAAATTTTTTAGTAAAGGGATGACTTTCTTCAAAAACTATTTGGGTGATATTTCTCCTATCACAAACTCTTTTCATGGAATTGGTTCCATTATTTATAGAGATGAAGATATTTAGTCAATCAATTCATTGTGTCCTACAATTTAAGCTCTTGTTATCGGTGGTAATTTATCTTGGTACAAGAGCAAAAGGTCCATGATTTGAATCTCGGTCTAATCACTTAATCCTTTTGATCCATGTGAAAGATCACTTAATCCTTTTGATCCATGTGAAAGATCACTTAATCCTTTTAAGTGCACATTATCATTCGATGTGCAAAATTTGGTATTAGAAACATGATGATCCAACTAAGTTCACCCTACACTAATTTGGAATTCCTGATCACATTAGATTTCATTGTATATGTATGTTTGTATCTGAACAGTGCCTTCTCAGTTTAATTCGGAGGATTTTACTGTATATGGTTCGTCGTTCAATTCATGTGATGAGGACTGAGATATATAGTTAACCTTTTTTCAATATCATGTTATTCAGGTCTATCTTTGCTGAAAACTGGTGATCGTCAATGGTTTTTCTTTAGCCCTAGAGACCGGAAGTACCCTAATGCAGCAAGGTCAAATAGAGCAACTAGACAAGGGTATTGGAAAGCAACGGGTAAGGATCGTATTGTGACATGCAACACTCGCAATGTTGGAGTAAAGAAGACCTTGGTTTTCTACAAAGGTCGTGCTCCTAGTGGCTCTCGCACTGATTGGGTAATGCATGAATATACCTTGGACGAAGAAGAATTTAAGAGATGCAATAATGTGAAGGTAACAAGCATAACTTCTCTTCCACGAAATATGTTCTATGCATTGCCCTTTAAAGGATGTATTTCTATATTTCAGGACTATTATGCACTTTATAAAGTTTTCAAAAAAAGTGGTCCTGGCCCGAAAAATGGTGAGCAATATGGAGCACCATTTAAGGAAGAAGATTGGGCCCATGTTGACCAGGCGATCCCAATGCAGCAACTTAATGAGCTCTCTTCTGGTGCTGATGTAAGAGACAGTGTTGAATCTCTTTTATCATTTTATGATATTGAGGAGCTCATGAGACAGATTCCAGATGAACCTGTTCTTGACTTTTTAGACGTCCATGATAATCGCTATTCCACATCCCAGGTTTGATGTCCCATATAAATTACGTACTTGACCTTTTTCAGAATGGAACTTTTCTCGAACAAAACAAATTAATTTTCATTTTATGGTGATATAAATCTTTAAAACTTATGAATGATCGTTTGATTTTTATGGTATTGATTTGATCTGTCACTTCCTCAGGCTGTCAGACAAAGTTGTTTCCATATTAAGCTGTCTTCTTCATTTACTGAACTTTCTTTACATATTGGAATGACATGTCATTAGCTATAATATTAACTTGTATTTTTGTGTGAAAGCAGGTTCTTGTGCAAGAAACAGAAAGTACTGTGGTAGATCCGTCCTCCGGAGATCTTATCTTCCCAAAACCAAACGAAATATTACTTTCTAGTGTTCTGTTGTCTGGTGTTCAGGGAAGCTTAAACTTCACGAACTCCAACATCTCCCTGGTGGATTCGTACGAGGGTCCTGATATCTCATCTTCGTATGCTCCCAACTTTTACGAAGACTCAGAGGTATTAAATGGAGAAGATTTCTTGGAAATTGATGATCTCCTCGATACTGCACCCACTACTTTAGCCTCTGAAAAACCTGCAGACAACTTGATTTTTGAAAACCTGGATGAGTTTGGGGAATTTGACATGTTCCATGATGCAGCACTGTTCCTTCATGATCTTGGGCCTGCTAATCTTGATTTTGGGCATACTAATCATAGTGCAGTTGCTCAAGTATACGAGTTGCAAGGGAGTACAGGTTTCTTGAGTGAGAGCAGTGATCCACTTTTGATGGGTCATCAACCAATTCACAACTTTAATGTACTAGAACCTCATCATGCCTATGTTTCTCAGCCACCTTCAGGTATATAATGATACCTCTTTTCAGATCTTTTTATGCTCAGCCATCAATCATTATTCAGAAGTCTGTGCCCTTGTGTCATTAATCTACACAAATAGCTGGTTTGGTGCTCCCAAATTCAAAGAGCTCTTGTTCAGACGGATTGTTTTGGTTGACCTAGCCATACCTTCTCCTGGGCAAGAAACCTCTCTGAACGATGAGTGAGCTTCAAATGCCGTTACATACAAGTAATATCATCATCCGATTTGTGGGATAGATGTGTTATACAAACTAATCTGGTTGTTAACATTAGGATTTGAGTAATCATCTTATCCTGTTTATGGCTGTTCTTTGAAAATATGTGAAAGCACAGAATCTTGTTCCATGTCTTTAATTTCAGGTGTTGTACTTTTTTCTAATGAGTCTGTGTTGGTCATATGTAGATATACCATGTGAGTCTTTCCACCCCACTCCCAAAGTTATCCAAAACCAAGGAAATGAAGGTAGCAATGATGGTGGAGCAGTGAGTCGATTCTCCTCTTCTCTGTGGACCTTTGTGGAGTCAATACCAACTACTCCAGCCTCTGCGGCTGAAAATAAGCTGGTGCATCTTGCATTTCAGAGAATGTCTAGTTTCAAGAAGTTGAAAATCAACCCAAGAAAGACACAGGTAGCGACGAGTAACGCCTCCGAACACAAAAGGAGAACGGGAAAGGTTAGAGGATTTGTTTTCGTAGCAGTGATTATAGCGTTTTCTGCCATCTTCTTGGCGATGGTTGGAGGATCTGGGCATAGTAGAAACTGGTATATCGGGCTCAAGCTATAGTCGAAGTCATATGGGTATGTTTGCATATCTTCATTTGGCTAATTATGATCAATTCCTCGCAAGAAAGTAGTGGAAACTGGAAACCACTTGAAAATTCAAATGCGTCTATTTCGATGGTTGAGTCTTTTTTTTTTTTTTTTTCTGTGCAAGAAGTGAAGTATCTAAAGTGAATTAGCCTCCTACTCCTCTCCTGTTGTACTGGCTGAATCGTTATTATTTTTTTATATTTAATCTTTTGAAAATATGTATATATATCTATGGAGTATTGTACCCAACATCGGACTCCATTTTTTCTTAAAGAATTTTCGTTTAGTATGATGGGAATCTAAGGAGTAAAAGTGACAATTGCCATGATTTGAGACTAATATCTTGCATTGCTTAAGATCGGTGTTGTTGCACATGCACATCGATGCATAAACAATCAAAAATTAAAAAAATCTTTAATTATGAAAGAAAAGTTAAAAAAATTTCACATCGTTAGAGGGTGTGCTACTCTGAGATAGAAAGAGAAAAATTGAATTTGATTAATTCAACTTATCAAACTTTGGAACAATTAGAAAATTATAAAAATGAAACTATTCGTGTTGAACAACAAAGAATATTCATTATTTAAAAATAGTAAGAATGTCACGACCCAAACTAGGGCTTGACAAGCTGGACAGCCTAGTCAATCGAAATTGACCCAGAATTCAACCTAAAGGCTAAACAATTTAACTAAAAATAAATAAGTAAAAAATAAACGGGTAGAGGCCATACGAAATATAATGCTCTTGTATGAATCCTCACCAAAAAAAGGGGGAAATGAAGACTGAATTTCACGCGAGCATCTTTAGTCTATTGACAATATCTAGTCGTAATTAAGACATAATAGATCAAAATTAAGATATCGTCGATGAATATTTGATCGCGGCCTCAATTAAAATAGTTGACGAAAACAAACGCTCCAAACAAACCAAACGACAAGTTTGGTTATTGAAAAACACAGAATTCGAACTCACGACACACTAAAAAGAGACAAAATATTAGTTAATAATAAAAAAAATGCAGATGTTCAACAGGGAGGCATGTCCGGGGGTGGAGGCAGTATCTTTTGCCCTTTCTTTTTGCCATTCCTTACTATGAACACAGTGTCCATTCCCCATGTCAAGTGCCTCTCGAAATGGCAATGCATGAACCAAACTCCTGCATTTGAAATTACAAAGCAAGAGTAAAATTTCAGTCTTTTAAAGCTCAGTAAGAAATAATCTCTAGAAAGATCATCGTAGTGGAATTCACCTGGATTATTTGCGTAGAATCTGATGGCAATCCATCCACTTACTGGAACAGTAGCTGTGTTTCTATGAGGAGGGTCTACAAGATTGTAATTCAAAGGGTCTGTAGATTCATTAAAGTTTCCGAATCCAAATCCAACAACGTAGAAGCTATATCCATGAAGATGCATAGGATGGTCGTTCGGAGCAACCACGGTTGTTCCCTGCAAAACAAGTTCGACGGCCGAGTTGTAACGGAGAACTTTCACCCTCGTAGCCCGTTTGGGTATCTCCAAGATCAACGGTTGATATTCGGCGGTGTAGTCAAAGACGTACGGCGGAAAACTCGGGAAGTTCGTACTAAAAACCCGATGAATGTGATAATAATAAGCTTCTAAGATGTTGACTGACGGTAGAACAAAGCTTACGTTGTTCATGCTAGCCCCTAGGCGAGTGCCATTAGGACCTTCACAAGAGTTATTAAGTTCACAGGGAAAAGCATTGACAGAAACAGTGGAAACTGTAGGATCGAGATTAACCTAAGTGGGGGGGTGAATTAGGTTAATCCAAATTTTTCGATGTTTAACTCAATTCGTGGAATATATTCAATTTCGAATTATATCTCTAATGCGGAATAAACAAAAGACAAGAGATTAAGGATAGAGAGTTTGACACCAGGTTTGTTAACGCGGTTCGGACGAACCTTTTCCTACGTCCGCGCTCCAAGGGTTCTCCTTGAAGATTCTTCAGTCTCGAACCTTCGAGCTCACTATGATTGACTTACGGGTGTCAATCAAACCTTTACAACAATGACTCTTCTTTATAAGAGGCGTTACCCCTTTTTTCACGGTTCTTTCAATTACAAGAGATTTGCTGAATTGCGGTTATGAAAACCGACTCTCTCAATCACAAGTGAAATTAACAAGTGAGGGTATAAGGATTGAGAGAATGAGATTGCTCAGAAGAAATTTTGGCTTGATCTTTTTCGTAGCTTAAAAAAAAAAAAGATGGTTTTCTGTCCAAAATCAGCTTCATATTTATAGCATCGTTGTAGTTCGGTCGACATATCTTCTGTACCGGTCGACATAAGAGCTAGCCGTTAGACACATCGAACTAGCCGTTGAAGTCTTTATTTTTCATAACGTTGCCTGTTCGGTCGACATAACTACTGTAGCGGTCGACATAAGGTTGCTAGGTTCGGTCGACACAAGTTCATCTATGTATTCTTGAACCACTTTGACCCTTGACTTCTCGTGCTAATCATCGGTCGACACAAGTATACTTCGGTCGACATAAAGTTCCCTCTGGAATATCTTCTGTCGACACAACTTGCTTCGGTCGACACATTCTTCGTTCTGGAGCATGTTCGGTCGACATATCTTACGTTCGGTCGACACAAGTTAGCCGTTTCTGAATTCTAAACTTGCTGCAACACTAACCACATCATTTTAAAACATACCATACCCTTTGTCAAGGGTATATCTCAATTGAAACTTAGTCTATAACATTCATAACATATTCATATAATTATTCTTTTGAGTTTAACTTATAACTTACC
>QAOC01000147.1:0-16427 GCA_003255005.1 Begonia fuchsioides
GCCGGCTCGAGCCGGCTCGATTGCCAGCTCTAGGGTGACCGAGGTTGATACATGGATAACTGAGCTCCACGACATCTGGGTTGCCGGAAAAGCTATGAACTTGCCAGCGAAGGTTCCGATCGACTTGAGAACTGTTTACCTTGAAAGTTTGAACAGCACCGGAGAAGTTTTTCGTTACCTTGGCATGTTTACTTTGTCCGACGCTCTTCCGGTTCTTTCGATGTTTGATTTCGGAGGACAGAAGAAAGAGTTGAAAAAGGTTGCAGAAGAAATCGATGGCGTTCTGAATGATGATTGTGTGAGGTCCCTCCTCCATTTGTTGAGGGGCCCACATAATTAATGGAGACATGTGAGGTCTCCATTTTCGGGGCCAACTTCTCCAATTTCGACGCTAACGGGCACGCCGCCCGCCTATTCAAAATACAGAGATAATTTTTTAAGGAAGAAAAAAAAAAAGAACGTCAGACAAAAAAATAAGTGTGATATTTTTACACGCATTATGAGTTCTAAGAGTGATGATTCCTCTTAGTGAATATTTTCTAAAATATTTGATTCTAGAAAAATATTATAAATCCTATTTTTCATAGTGAGATCTTTCTGGACTCGGTCCCTGTAGTTTTTTCCCAATTTGGGTTTTCACGTAAAATTCTCGGTGTTCATTTTTTACATTATTTTCTTTACTTCTTGGCCGTTATATTTTTACAGAGCGGCAAAATATTCCTGGTATTTTCGGATCACATCTGTTATCGTTTCTTATATTGACTGATTAGTGATGTAATTGTACTGTGTAAGTAGTTCTGGCTAATGCAAGACTTGGTATTTAAATAGTTTGTTCGTGACTCACCTCTCTTATCTGAGAACTACTTGAAAAAATAATTCTGTCTAAGAGACTGACAAGAGCGTCTTTTATGAGAATTAGCCTCATCAGTACTCTCCACATTTTTTTTATGATTAAAAAAATAATATTCGCAGATATTCGGGTTATATTTCTCGCTCGATTGGAAGAAGACAAGAGAATGAGAGACGTGGGATAGCCTGAAAATGACAAAAGCGTCACCGACTTGGTGATTTCAACCGTTGACGACGGCGGAAACCTCGGTGGTTACGATGCACGTACAGTAATTAAGGCCACAGTTTTGGTAACCCCTCTTACTTTTTTCTTAATTAAGTTCTGAACAGATAAATAGATAATAATTCAATTATTTATAGTAGTATTCTCTCATATATAAGTTATTTTTACGAGATTTTTATCGAAGATCGTATCATCGGCGGGTAATCGTCGGAAAAGGAACACGACTCATACCAAACACATGGAAGATCCAAACAGACCCGGAGCTCTGGCCGGAGAGGCTTCTGACGAGCCACAAGAACGCCGACGTGAGAGACGCTCATCACGAGCTGATCCCATTTAGATGCGGTAGAAGAACGTGCCCTGGAGTAAACTTGGCGCTTCAAATGTTGCCCCTTGCCCTAGCCAGGCTGTTACAGGCGTTCGAGATTGAAACTCCGGCGAAGAAACCGGTAGATATGAACGAAAGCGTTGGACATAGAAACATGAAAACCACTCCTCTTGACGTTCTCATCGCCCCCAGGTTGTCACCCAGGTTAAGGAATGCTTAGTGACTTAAGGTCAAAATAAAACAAATGCTATTTATCATGTTTTTATTGACATTTTAAATTTCTAATTAAATCAATTAATATACCAAATTATGAATATTAGTCAATGATGTCTTAACCTTAAAACTTTATCAATTATACTTGACATCCTATTATTGAATTTAGGGTGAACTTCACTCAATATTCTTGCTATCAAGAACTCAAACATTTCGATTTGTTATATGATATCTTAGTTATCATACTTTTTTAACGGCAATTTATCATTCTTGGACGCTCATCAATCCTCCTTCGATCCCTCGCTGCTCTAGTCTCTCACTAAATACGAGTTTAATTTACTCCCATAAGGACCTTCCCTTGAAAAATCTGGTACGTCGGAGTGAGAGCACAAGTGCTTAGCATTGAAGATTTGTGAGCGAGAAGACACCGGATACCAAAGTTGGTTGCCGACCGAGCCAGATGAGAAACACTCGTAAAAATAATGTAATTATTTATTATAGTTTTGTATCAATCGATGTTTGATACATTAATGTAATCATCCCTTAACTTTTAATCAATCAAATTGGTGCTTGGCTTCTGCTTATACTTATTCAAGCTAAAATACAAATAAATAAATAATGGAAGGGTAGTTTAATTAATTTAGACTCTATAATTGACATTTTGGCCGAAATTCTTTCGTAATTAAAAGTATTGGCTGGCCATGGACCATTCAATATTCATAGCACTTTCCTCGTGTGCCCTAAATAACATTCAATATTGAATGGCCATGGACCATGCAATACTAATTTAGACTCTNGGATGGTTTCGGAATGGAACAAAAGAGGAAGGAAAGGGGAAGATGATTGTTGAATTGAATTATATAAATTATAGTGGGATGAACGATAATGATGTTTCGTGAATAAAATGTGCTCTTGCACATGGGCATTGGATAAGGGTTGTTCTGTGTTTTTGCCTTTTTGGAATATTAATATATATTATTTTAAAATAAACATATTAGATTCTTGGGTTGCCTGCAAGACTTAGAGTAACTCTCTTGCTCCCGTATAAACATAGTTCAGTTGGCTCAGAGATGATAAATTAGATACAATATCTTAGGTTCGACGCTTGCGCTGTCCTAGTGTGAGAGTTGTTACCCTCAATATTGAGGTAGCTCCTTGAGACATTAGATAAATGACTCATATCTCTGAACTGCTGAGTCACCGTGATTTAACCTCCTCATAAACTGTCAGACCTGGGTACGGGGGCTATGAAGACTAAAAATTTTATCTTTTGAGTACAAGAATGAGTCTTTCACTCCCATTTATCATGCATCTATATTTTATTTGACTGTAAAATATGAATGTATTATGACATATTTTATCTAGTAAAAAAGTCAAAAGTAACTATCATTGTTGCTTTATTGTTTTTAATTTGGTGGTTGGAATAGAATAATAAATAAATAAATAAATAAAACAAATTCAAAGATCAAATCAAACACTCCGTCGCCCATTGAAATCACCCAACAACATTGATTACTTAAACAAAAAAAAGTGTTACATAAAATCATGTACCATTTGCGAACGTTATGAATATGATGGGTAAATGGACTTAGTCGTACCGAGTTATGATCCTTGACCGTGCCCTATTTTGAATATTCATAGAACTCATTATTATAGAATTCATGGCAACTTGTTATCTACCGACGTCCTCGTAATTAAGTAGGCATTGGTGTACCTCTCGCTATCTCAATTATTTACAAGCTACTTTGCTATGAATTTTATAATGATGTTTTTCGTCTATTGACGCAATTATGATCACATTTCGATGATTAAACCTTTTCGGGTCTTGATTTGGGATGATAACATGAAAAATAGTGTATGTGTAAGTATAAAATTGTATATTATTATTGAAAACATTTAGAATTCATACCCTAAATTTTTAACTTTCACCGGGTTTAGTTTTGAACGAAGTTTGAATTAAAGTAAGACCATGTAGCATAAGTTTTGACAGCAATTTAGAAAGGTTAATAAATCAATTTGATATGTTAAATTTATATATTTTTATTTTATACGTTGATGTGTCAAGTTATTATTAATATAAAAAAATATATAATTAATTATAACTAAATAATATTTGATATAGTAGGGTGTAGAATAAGAAGACCAGTAAACATGCAATTATTTTTTTTTAAAATTTTGAATTTTATCGATTAATCAGGTCAGTTTTTGTAAAATTAGANTGGTGAAAAATGTTGTCTATTGGGTGAGTGACAAACTCGTAAGCTACCTATATTTAATGCGTTCCGATTAAAACTTAAGTTTTCTCTTTATCTCCAAAAACCCGTGATCTAATCTATATGAATGCATGCATTTTGAAATCTCAATCAAAATCATGCATGTTTTCCCATTTTTAAATCCCGGCTCCACGAGCCCAATAAAACAAAACATTCCCCTCGAGGAAAAACCCGGCTCATCGGCCCCTGTGAGGTATTTATAAAACTCGTCACGTACGTAGGTGACTATACCACAAAATACCCCTACGGCTATATATATATTCACCGAGGAGTGTCACTCAAGGACCACCCCGGCACACAAAACAAACCCGGTGTTAGTCCTTTCCTGGGTACCGACCTTAACCACCCCGGATCAAACCACAATGGCCTCAGCCAACTGCCATCCCAAGGCATCCCGTTAAGGCGTCCCGGACCTAAGCACCGTAACCCTGCACGCATACAGTAACCCTGGCCAGGTTTAGGGGTATCAGGGCACCCCAGGGAACGCGTCATCATTCGCCCCTTGCCCGTCCATATCACCTCATGTGATAGGACATCAGTCGAGCCACTCCAACTCCGAACGGAAGGGGCCCCGCCTCACCTTAACCGAACGAATGAGACTGACTTCACGATCGAGTCACACCAACTCCGAACGGAAACTCGTCCGAACGAATGGGGCCGATCTCCCGATCAAAACACACCAACTCCGAACAGAAGGGGACAAGCCTCGCCTTAACCGAACGAGTGGGGCCGATCGCTTTCTAAACAAAATCCAACATTTTGTTAAAAACCCAAATCACAATTTTAATTAAATATTGAAATTCAACAATTCAATATCTATCCTATCCAGACAGGCAATTCAAAAATTCAAATCAAATAAATAAATCAGTATGCAATCCCAACATTTACAAATCAAACCCTATCTGGAATTCAAATCATATGCAGTTTAAACCATTCAAATTAAACTACATATTAATATTTTAAAACCAACGTTCAGCAATTAAGCCTCCCGTCATTTTGGGTGTCAACCACCAAAATACGGTTTAACCTTATTTATAAATCATGCATCTAGGTTAGGTGCAGAAAATATAAATAACTTACCCGATTTAACGATCGTTTTCCTTTCTTTTTCCTTTTCTCGGGCTCCGGACTCGGTTCAATTTCGTTAAACTCCTCTGTAATATCCCAAATATATTGTATAAGAGAAGAGAATCGAAAACCGAACGAAAAGACACGAAAACGGGCCAAAACCGGGCCCGGATGCTTGCTGTCCGGTTCGGGTTGAACCGGTTTGGGCTNTTGGCTCAAGAAAGGAAGGTGGTGAGGAGGACGTGAGAAGGTTTTGCAGAGCGCAGGAGTTTTTTCTTTATTACCACGCAAACTTCATAGCGACCAATGCTGTTCCGTTTCTTTCTATTTTTTATTTTGGAGGACATAAGAAGAAGATGAAACACACAGCCGAGGAAATGGATAGCGTTCTTGAAGGATGGCTGGAGGAACACAAGCGAAGGAGAGAGCTGGGCTTGTCTGAAAATGAGAAAAACGTCATGGACGTAATGATTTCTTCCTTCGACGGCAGAAACTTACGTGGTTATAACGCTGATACAGTAATCAAGGCCACAGTTTTGGTAAGCCTATTGCTTTTCTTAAATAAGTTACTAATTGCCAAAACAAATTGTTAGATATCCCGATGCTCCAAGTACAAATTAGTTTATAACTTTAAATACATTGAACTTACTTCGACGATAAACTCTACTTAATACAACACAAATATTTCTTCTTAAGCGAGGAGAGATTATGCACTTGTTATAGTTTCAGTTTTCACAATAAATAACATATTTAGTCGTTCTTGTCTTTAAAGGACATGTTGTCATTGGTTATTGACGATTCAATGTTGCTGACTGTGATACCCAACCTATACTAGTGGGGTGCACAATTAACTGCATATCTGACTCGTCTTAAAGAAATAAAAATGACATAATATACGGTTGATTGTAAGGGTTCAATCTATAATGATGGGTGCACAATCTCACGTTCTTTGTGGAGTGAAATTTATTATGTAAATAAGTCTTGTTCCTCTTCTAACGCAGTACAATGCATTTTTAGCCGTAAATTTGAGTGATAATTGTAGCATAAAATATATAATAATGTATTGGAATTACAAGATAATTACAAAATTATTACTGGGATTGATAGAAAGCAATTTTCAGATGATTATTTTAGCAGCCACGGAAACAATAACAGGAGCTCTGATCTGGGCAACGTCGTTATTGCTCAATAATCCCCGCTCACTGAGGAAGGCACGAGATGAACTGGACAACGTGATTGGCAAAGAAAGGGCAGCAATAGATTCAGACATAAGTAAGCTAGTTTACCTCGACGCAATTATCAAAGAGACAATCCGATTATACCCACCTGGACCTCTAGCTGCGACACGTGAGCTCGGCGAAGATTGCGTTATCGGCGGCTACCACATTGTAAAAGGAACCCGGCTCGTACCGAATCTATGGAGGATCCAGACGGACCCGGAGGTCTGGCCGAAGCCGATGGAGTTCTGGCCGGAGAGGTTTCTGACAACTCACAAGAACGTCGACGTGAGAGGCGTTCATCACGAGCTGATTCCGTTTGGAAGCGGAAGAAGAATGTGTCCCGGAGTGAGCTTTGCCCTTCGAGTCATGCCTCTTGCTCTGGCCAGGTTTTTACAGGCGTTCGAGATCGAAACTCCGGCGAAGAAACCGGTGGATATGAGTGAAGGGTTAGGATTTAGTAACGTGAAAGCCACTCCCCTTGATGTTCTCATCGCCCCTCGGTTGTCACCCGATCGGAGAGTAATAACGGTTGAGTCTCCGACGGTGAAGGGTGAAGCAGAAGATCTTGAAGTCCGATTGATCTGAGTAAAAAGCCGGAGTTGTCATTCACGACGGAAGTTAAGTAAAACTGTTCAAGGTCAACCCTAAATTGGCATATTTAGCTCTAATAGTGTATAAAATGTGATGTTAATTAGCAATAAAAGCTGGACTTCAATTGTAATTTTCCTTAAGTGGGTAATTAAGGAAAAGAGTAAAACGAATTTAATTATTTACATTTTAAGCATAATCTTATCTGAACTTTTCGATCAATAAATAAATGCGTCAACTGAGTTTTGCATTGCTTTAAAGAAACTTGAAAAACACTGGATGATTCCTTGTTTTTCATTTTTACTATTTTACCCTTCCAACAGTAGGAATTTATTTATTTTGTGAAGATTGATAGTAATTTTTCAGAAATTGTAGAACATTTAGGGAGCATATGGCCAGCAGACGCATGGACGAGTTGCTGTATTTAGTCTCACTTTGCAAGAGAAGCGACGGACTTCGCAGCTTTACCGGCCGCCGTAGAGCCTTGCAGCGGGGCGGAGAGTGAGCAGAACATCCAAAGGAGTGGCCTTTGGAATCGTCAAGCCAGGGCTCTCCGTCATGTCCACCGCCTCCTTGGACGCAGTCGTGAACTCAAAAGCATGGAGCAGGCGGGCCAGTGTCAAGTGAAGCACTTGCAGCGCGAACGTCGAGCCAGGGCACGACCTTCTTCCCGACCCGAACGGCATCAGCTCGAAGTGCTGACCCTTCACGTCCACGCCCTCGTGGCTCGTCAGAAATCTCTCTGGGACGAACTCGGTGGGATTCTCCCAGACTCTTGGGTCCCTTTGGATCTTCCATACGTTTACCACCAGTCTAGTCCCCGCCTTCACGTTGTACCCTGCTACTTTACAGTCTTCCATGGCCTCCCTTGGTCCCAAGAGCGGCCCCGCCGGATATANAACTCGGGATTTAAAATTTCGGGTCTTTACAGACCTCACCGGACTCCCTCCTTCTTCTCCGGTGATCCTCCAGCCACCCTTCGAGTATTGCGTCGAGTTCTTTGGCCGTCTTTTTCATGGCCTTCTCATGGCCGTTGATATCGAGCCACCCCAAAGATGGAATCGCATCTGAAACGACGAATATTCCAATCAGATGAAAGAACTGACTGATCGCCTTCTGGCACCGCCTCCCCTCATCGCCCGCAACGTCAGCCGAGGAACCGAAATATCGCTTCCCGGCCACCATCTGAACCACCACATTGAGCGTCAAGTCGCTTAACCAACTTTTGAGCTCCACGGCCGTAGGCTTCGACCCATTCTGGATGCATAAATCGTACAAATCTCTCATCCCAGTGTCAATCTCAGAAGCTCTGATATGTTTGAGCAATTCGAGCCTACGATTGGAGAGAAGTTCGAGAGTGGCGATCTTTCTCATCCCACGCCAGAACGCATTATACGGCGCAAAGCCGAAAATAGCATGATTGTAGCCCATGAGCTTTGAAGCCGCGGTGGTTGGGCGCGAAGCGAGCGCCTTGTCATTGACAGTGAAACAGTCCTTGGCCACTTCCCAGCTATTAACAACAAATGCACGGCGGCTGCCCAGCCGGATGTTAAAGGTTGGGCCATACTTGTCGGCCAGGGCTCCGAGTGTCCGGTAGAGAAGCTGATCTCCGCCGCCGAGGAGGTGGAGATGGCCAATAATGGGCCACGCCCCATCGGGCTCCGGAGCCTCCGAGCTCTTGCTCTTGCTCTTACCGATCAAAACATAACAAAGAAGAATCAGAGGGCTCAGGAGAGCAAGGAGAGTGAGATTGTTTGAAAAATCCATGGTCAATGGTAGTGCGAGGAAATATGGATTAAACGACACTCAATTTATAAGATCATCCGTGTAGTTTATTCAGTTAAACTCAGCATGAACAGCACAAGCGAACCTACCGGCTTATGGCAAGAATCATGCAAGCCTAAACCTAACCGCTCAGTTCATAAAAAAACCCACTCATCCAGTTGACTCAGTCGCCATATGAGTTCACCAAAACCCGAATTAGAGTTTTGGGTTTTCTTCAGGCGTACGAGTCTCGTGTCGAATACTCAAAATCAAAAAACTTTCTCCAGTAAAGAGAAAATCTCGCAATTTTCAAGGAATGAGTCTGAATAAATGGTTCAGAATATACTCGCAACATGAAACTAGTCTACAAATTACAAAGGGGTACGCGTGTTAAAGCGAATCAAGTTAGGGTTTTGAGTAAGATTAGGTCATTTGAAGCGTCGAGAATGACGGCCATTCAGCCATAGACAGTGGTCGGCGTACCAAGAGTGAAATCTAGATTCATGGACCTATCTGACGACGGATCCACCCTATCTTCCACATCTGCAGACTCATGAACCTGCAACAAATAAATATTATTTTTTAAATTTCGACAAACAAATGACGTGAATTTACGAGTTTTATTGATTGTTTAAATGTATCGAGTTGATGATTCGGTTGTCGTGGCCTTCGTCCTGGTTTAGTATTAAATGTAAGTAATCATAAAGTAACCTAAAATAAATAAATTATTAAAAAAAATTAATACACCTTTCGCATCGAAGGGTTGACATTGACGGTGGCTTCTTCGATGACGGCATTGGTCTTTGCCTCCATTAATGGGGCACTAAAACCTCTGCATATTAGAGATAAGGTTTATAATTATAGTTTTAAAAATCAACAAATTGAACGTAGAACAGGCCAATGATTAAAAAACTAGTCACCTCTGGTTCTTCTGCAGTGAAGTTTTATCAGCACCATCGACCGATGACCTCTGATTTAAACTCAGATGAAGCTGCCCTTGATCGCCTGAAATATTTCAGTCTTTGAAATGACGAGAGAAGGAACGAAAACTAAAAAAAAGGGTCGGATTTGTGGGTTCCAAACCAGTTCCTTCTTCAGTGCTTTTCACTGTTCTGTACATCTGCATGAACACCCAGAGAAATTTGATTTAGAAATTACGAGCTCCAAAGCTCCGATCAAAGAACGATGGAGAGTGTAGTAAATCAAGAAAAAATGTTTCAAATATATAAAGATTTTGTTTTTAGACTCGAAAATTTACCTGCAAATGGCTCTTTACATGAGCCAAAGTGAGATCATTGACGTTCATCAACTCCAACACTGATTTCGGCGTTGCCCCTGAGAATCGAAACGACGAGATCATTTAAGAAACGAGTTAAAAGACAGTGTTGATGATGGCAGTTTTGGCAACAAGTTTCCAGGTTTTACTTTCATGGCCGCCTAGAAGCTTGACTGCGTGTACAAAGTGAGAGTGAAGCGTGCTCGTCCATCTCATTCTCGGAGCCCTAACACTTCTCTCCCCGCCATGAATGACCCTTCCACTTCTTTTAAACTCCACGCTACTGAACTGAGGCCGAAGACAACGACCCTGGCCGTGAAAGTTTCTCGGCTGTGCTTGAACAAATATCGGAGGACTCCAACTCGGTCTTTCAAACCACAAGCTTACATTAGGTTGNAGCTCAAAGCTCCTTCACATTCCGTACCACGCACGGTAATCATTATTTGAATGTTGCAGAAATCCTTTTTGAATATTTGATGAGTCTTGAATTTTTTTGTCTATTTTTCTAAAATTTAAGTTCAAAAAGACTTTGACTCTGGTACCCAATCTATCATTTTTGAACCAACTAAGCTATGTCTGTGCGGGCAACATTTTGACTCCTAGCCAGTTTAGTTTCAAAGCTAGGTTGAGATCCACTTGATATTAGGTGGACATAATTTAAATATCAAAACATCGTAGGTATACTAATTTATGGCTAAAATATAAGCAAAACCCTGTTTTCTTGAATTAAACAAAATTGTTTTCTTGATTGAATTAGTCGGCAAAACAATCAACTTACCTGTAAAATGTCAATTATAGAGTCTAAATTAACATTGAATGGTCCATGGCCATTCAATATTGAATGTTATTTAGGGCACACGAGGAAAGTGCTATGAATATTGAATGGTCCATGGCCAGCCAACACTTTTAATTGCGAAAGCCTTTCGGCCAAAATGTCAATTATAGAGTCTAAATTAATTAAACTACCCTTCTGTTATTTATTTATTTGTATTTTAGCTTGAATAAGTATAAGCAGAAGCCGTATAATCATCCCTTAACTTTTAATCAATCAAATTGGTATCCGGTGTCTTCTCGCTCACAAATCTTTAATGCTAAGCACTTGTGCTCTCACTTTCGCGTACCAGATTTTTCAAGGGAAGGTCCTTATGGGAGTAAATTAAACTGAGACTAGAGCAGCGAGTGATGGAAGGGGATTGTTGCCAAAGAGGATTGATGAGCGTCCAAGAATGATAAATTGCCGTTAAAAAAATATAATAACTAAGATATCATATAACAAATCGAAATGTTTGAGACATCATTAATAGGATGTCAAGTATAATTGATGAAGTTTTAAGTTTAAGACATCATTAACTAATATTCATAATAGGGTCTGTGTGGATCTTGTACACGTTTGTGATCAAACGAGTCCCCTTGGCGATGAGGAAGCCATTGATTTTGCAGTCTTCTGTGAACTCGCGGGGCGCCAGCAGCAGCGCTGGTGCGTATAAGCACATAGTTTCTCGCATTATCGCCTGCATGTAGATGAGCTCTGAAATGTCCTTGAAACGTCTCGAATGAGGGCCTGACAGAAACGCTAGGTTCAGATAACCAAATCCACTTTGGCAGACTCGGAAATCCGACCCAAAAGCTATTAAAATTTGCAAAAATTTCTCTTATCAAAATATTCCGGGTCTATCCATCCAAAATGTTTTAAGTGATAGCATAAATAAATCATTATACAACCAAATCGAAAAAATACTATTCATTTGTGTCCACTCACAAATTCTTACTAATTACAACAAAGGAAAAAAATACAGAGATTCTTCTAAGAAATCTCTATCAGTTTCAAAATCGACTACTAGCTTGGTAAAAAAACATAGTCGATTGAGTGAGTGACAAACTCGTAAGTTACATATATTTAATACATTCCGATTAAAACTTTGATTTTAACTATTTTTCTTAAAAATCGTGATCTATTTTATATGATGTATACATTTTGAAACTCATATCGATTGACCCGACGGGCTTTGAAACTCATATTGATTGACCCGACAGGCACGCGATCCACGATCCCGTTCGCCGGCCGGCGACGAAAATTTTCGGCCTCCGTTCTCGACGAAATTTACACCAAAATACTCGTATCGACGAGACAGACTCAACCATACCAAGAATCGCGAGAAAATCCAAGATTTGAAAACCGAAACGAAAACTCTAAACTCTCGATTTTTTTCAGATCTATCACAAAATACAGACTTACCTTCGAAACCGCTTTACAAAAGTTACTCCACTCGTCGTCACAGATGTTTTGGCACTCGGATCTCGTGGAACGTACGTCGTTCACATGCGACTCTTTCTCCTTCTCTCTCTGGCTTTTGCGTCGGGTGTCTTCTTTTTTATTTATTTAATATAAATTAATATTAAAATTAATAATATTATTTTATATTAAATAATATAATATTATTAAAACATAATATTTATTTCGTATAACGTATTCGATTTTCGTTCGATTCCCGTCGTTCCACTAAAAATCTCAATACGATTATGTGACCACTGATATCGTAAAATCAACTTTTACGTCATATTCAAAAATTGTAGCTCGATTTCGTCCCGAGATATCCTAATTTAATTAGTTTAACTAAGTCGTCGTACGTAGCATATACGACAAATTTACGTTATGTATACGACAGTTGATTAGTCAAACTTCGCTTCAAGATTTAAAATTTCGGGTCCTTACAGTCTCTTTCATTCACTGCTCTCTCTTTTCCTGCCTTTGCGTCGAGCTCTTCAGTGGCGAATCTCTCTTTTCCGGCGCTGTTCTCCGATCTCGATGGCTGAGTCTACGAAGTGAGGAATGGAAGATGACGATCACGGCGAGCACCAAGGCAGGCAGTGAGACGGTTTCGAAGGTCATAGCGATAAAGCGAGGAGGAGTTGTGGATAGGAAATTTATTTTGCAGGGCAGAGATTTCTTGGCCATTGCACCGGTTGACAACAATATTATATACGTCGATTTTTTTAATATTTAAATTAGTCTATAGCTAATATCGACTCGACCCATCTTAGCTTTGAAAATAAATATATTAATTTAAGTTCACAGAGGAGGAGCGTAGAGAAGAAGAGAGCAAGTAAAAACACAGGCAACAAGTGCTTATTCGATGAACCTTTTCTTTCTTATTCCCTTGCAAAGCGACGGACTTCGCAGCTTCACCGGCCGCCGTAGAGCCTTGCAGCGGGGCGGAGAGTGAGCAGAACATCCAAAGGAGTGGCCTTTGGAATCGTCAAGCCAGGGCTCTCCGTCATGTCCACCGCCTCCTTGGACGGAGTCGTGAACTCAAAAGCATGGAGCAGGCGAGCCAGTGTCAAGTGAAGCACTTGCAGCGCGAACGTGGAGCCAGGGCACGACCTTCTTCCCGACCCGAACGGCATCAGCTCGAAGTGCTGACCCTTCACGTCCACGCCCTCGTGGCTCGTCAGAAATCTCTCTGGGACGAACTCGGTGGGATTCTCCCAGACCCTTGGGTCCCTTTGGATCTTCCATACGTTTACCACCAGTCTAGTCCCCGCCTTCACGTTGTACCCTGCTACTTTACAGTCTTCCATGGCCTCCCTTGGTCCCAAGAGCGGCCCCGCCGGATATAATCTCAGCGTTTCTTTGATTATTGCTTGGAGATACACCATGTTTTTAACGTCTGCATCTTCAACTGTCCGGTCCGGGCCGACGTGAATATCGAGCTCTTCTTTCGCCTTTTGTAGCAGGTGACGGTTGTTGAGGAGCAATGAGATGGCCCATGTTAGAGTGCCTGATGTGGTGTCGCTTCCGCCGAGAATGAGTGCCTGAAATTTTTTAGAATCACTATTAAAGAGAAAGGCGAATTGATTGATCGAATGGAGGTTATAGTAGTGCTCAACGAACCAGGCAAGTAGACTTGACACAGGTGTCTGGATCGTGTTCAAAATCTGAGAGCTTCCCTTCCTTCTGAAGAGACAACATCACGTCGATGAAGTCCCGATCGCCGTCGGAATTGACCTCACCGGACTCCCTCCTTCTTCTCCGGTGATCCTCCAGCCACCCTTCGAGTATTGCGTCGAGTTCTTTGGCCGTCTTTTTCATGGCCTTCTCATGGCCGTTAATATCGAGCCACCCCAGAGATGGAATCGCATCTGAAACGACGAATATTCCAATCAGATGAAAGAACTTACTGATCGCCTTCTGGCACCGCCTCCCCTCATCGCCGGCAACGTCAGCCGAGGAACCGAAATATCGCTTCCCGGCCACCATCTGAACCACCACATTGAGCGTCAAGTCGCTTAACCAACTTTTGAGCTCCACAGCCGTAGGCTTCGACCCATGCTGGATGCATAAATCGTACAAATCTCTCATCCCAGTGTCAATCTCAGAAGCTCTGATATGTTTGAGCAATTCGAGCCTACGATTGGAGAGAAGTTCGAGAGTGGCGATCTTTCTCATCCCACGCCAGAACGCATTATACGGCGCAAAGCCGAAAATAGCATGATTGTAGCCCATGAGCTTTGAAGCCGCGGTGGTTGGGCGCGAAGCGAGCGCCTTGTCATTGACAGTGAAACAGTCCTTGGCCACTTCCCAGCTATTAACAACAAATGCACGGCGGCTGCCCAGCCGGATGTTAAAGGTTGGGCCATACTTGTCGGCCAGGGCTCCGAGTGTCCGGTAGAGAAGCTGATCTCCGCCGCCGAGAAGGTGGAGATGGCCAATAATGGGCCACGCCCCATCGGGCTCCGGAGCCTCCGAGCTCTTGCTCTTGCTCTTACCGATCAAAACATAACAAAGAAGAATCAGAGGGCTCAGGAGAGCAAGGAGAGTGAGATTGTTTGAAAAATCCATGGTCAATGGTAGTGCGAGGAAATATGGATTAAACGACACTCAATTTATAAGATCATCCGTGTAGTTTATTCAGTTAAACTCAGCATGAACAGCACAAGCGAACCTACCGGCTTATGGCAAGAATCATGCAAGCCTAAACCTAACCGCTCAGTTCATAAAAAAACCCACTCATCCAGTTGACTCAGTCGCCATATGAGTTCACCAAAACCCGAATTAGAGTTTTGGGTTTTCTTCAGGCGTACGAGTCTCGTGTCGAATACTCAAAATCAAAAAACTTTCTCCAGTAAAGAGAAAATCTCGCAATTTTCAAGGAATGAGTCTGAATAAATGGTTCAGAATATACTCGCAACATGAAACTAGTCTACAAATTGCAAAGGGGGTATGCGTGTTAAAGCGAATCAAGTTAGGGTTTTGAGTAAGATTAGGTCATTTGAAGCGTCGAGAATGACGGCCATTCAGCCATAGACAGTGGTCGGCGTACCGAGAGTGAAATCTAGATTCATGGACCTATCTGACGACGGATCCACCCTATCTTCCACATCTGCAGACTCATGAACCTGCAACAAATAAATATTATTTTTTAAATTTCGACAAACAAATGACGTGAATTTACGAGTTTCATTGATTGTTTATATGTATCGAATTGATGATTCGGTTGTCGTGGCCTTGGTCCTGGTTTAGTATTAAATGTAAGTAATCATAAAGTAACCTAAAATAAATAAATTATTAAAAAACAATTAATACACCTTTGGCATGGAAGGGTTGACATTGACGGTGGCTCCTTCGATGACTGCATTGGTCTTTGCCTCCATTAATGGGGCACTAAAACCTCTGCATATTAGAGATAAGGTTTATAATTATAGTTTTAAAAATCAACAAATTGAACGTAGAACAGGCCAATGATTAAAAAACTAGTCACCTCTGGTTCTTCTGCAGTGAAGTTTTATCAGCACCATCGACCGATGACCTCTGATTTAAACTCAGATGAAGCTGCCCTTGATCGCCTGAAATATTTCAGTCTTTCAAATGACGAGAGAAGGAACGAAAACTAAAAAAAAGGGTCGGATTTGTGGGTTCCAAACCAGTTCCTTCTTCAGTGCTTTTCACTGTTCTGTACATCTGCATGAACACCCAGAGAAATTTGATTTAGAAATTACGAGCTCCAAAGCTCCGATCAAAGAACGATGGAGAGTGTAGTAAATCAAGAAAAAATGTTTCAAATATATAAAGATTTTGTTTTTAGACTCGAAAATTTACCTGCAAATGGCTCTTTACATGAGCCAAAGTGAGATCATTGACGTTCATCAACTCCAACACTGATTTCGGCGTTGCCCCTGAGAATCGAAACGACGAGATTATTTAAGAAACGAGTTAAAAGACAGTGTTGATGATGGCAGTTTTGGCAACAAGTTTCCAGGTTTTACTTTCATGGCCGCCTAGAAGCTTGACTGCGTGTACAAAGTGAGAGTGAAGCGTGCTCGTCCATCTCATTCTCGGAGCCCTAACACTTCTCTCCCCGCCATGAATGACCCTTCCACTTCTTTTAAACTCCACGCTACTGAACTGAGGCCGAAGACAACGACCCTGGCCGTGAAAGTTTCTCGGCTGTGCTTGAACAAATATCGGAGGACTCCAACTCGGTCTTTCAAACCACAAGCTTACATTAGGTTGATTAGAAGAACCAAGAACGGTACCGGAGCTCCGACGGTGCAATAAACTGTTCTCCTGGCTTAAATCACTCACACTACTTGTAAAGACTGCAAAAATTAACGTGTAAATTTTTCG
>QAOC01000149.1:0-28834 GCA_003255005.1 Begonia fuchsioides
TACTAAAAGTCATCCCGTGCCATTTAACTTCCCCACGTGATTTCACTCTGAAATTTTGACCAGAGTTGGTCCTATCCATAAAGTCTAAGTCCCCAAAATTTCAGCCCAAAAGCCTGTACGCAATTTGAGTTCTAACTGCCACAATCCCCTGTTTCGGTTTTAGTCATTCTTCACATTGGCAGATTGCATTNTGCATTCCTTTACTTTCTCTCGGCAGATTGTATTCTCTCCCTTTTCACTCCCTCTTGTCCGACACCTCCGCATCCTTGGAGCATGTCAAATCCATGCTTACTTCCACCCAAGGATGGCTAGGAATGGGCAATGGCATATACATTCCTTGAGGGAGCACTCGGCTTTTGGTCTTTTTGCAAACAATGCACCTTTCCACCCACTTGTGCACATCTCGGATCATATGAGGCCAATGGAAGTGTTCTTTAAGTGTCTCCAATGTCTTCTTATCCCCGAAGTGTCCAGCAAGACCTCCTTCATGAGCTTCTTTAACAAGTGATTCTCGGAGTCCTCCTTGAGGAATGCATAGTTGGCCACCTTTAAAAAGGTATCCATCCGAGAGGTAATGACCACATTCTTCTTTATTCAAGCTCTTCTCAAACAACACTCCAAAGTNCAAACTTAGTTCCTTCCCTAAATTCTAAGTCCCCAAAATTTCAGCCCAAAACCCTGTACGCAATTGGAGTTCTAACTGCCACAATCCCCTGTTTCGGTTTTAGTCATTCTTCACATTGGCAGATTGCATTACTTTCTCCTATCCCGACACTTCCGCATTCTTGGAGCGTGTCACTTACATGCCTAACATGGTCGTGCTTTCGTAAACACATACAATTCATTTCGTTCTTTATCGTTCTCGTTTACTTGACCTGGATTTTCACCCAGTGAACGCCTTGACCATAGACCCCACCAGGTAGCCCCCAAGCCCTCTCGACCTAGAAAGCACAGGCCCTCTCGACCCGACTTTAACTCGTGTGCCCTGATTAAAAGCTCCACCCCGTGGTTCCACCAAGGTCCATCACATTTTTGGGTACCACCCTGTGGCATCACCTAGCTCTCTCGACCAAGCTTAACATCTCGTGGCTTCATCCCATTGTTTTAACTTTACATACATTAATGCATCGATTGTCGGAGAGGTCCCATACCATCCCGACATCCGGTTGGTGAGATTTTGAAAACATGTACAGAAAATATTTTTGTTCTTTTCTTAAAACATGATGCATGAGCATGATCATGAGTGTACATATGCATGACATATTAAAAATAACTCAATCATATGCAAATGTACAATAAGCAAGCGTCTATCAATAACATGAATGACATTCGTAGACTTTCTTAGCATAATTATACTCATAAAGCAATTTACACATCAAACATCAAACATCAAACAATGTCAACCATGCCCCAATCAAGCCCAAATTATTTGGGTTTGTGTGCGGTGCGATACACCCCAACAAAATATTATCATCAATATACTTATAATTATTAATCAAATAGACTACTCATACTAACAATGCAACCTTAACTCCATTATTTTTTATGTAGTCCCCTAAGGGGCCAAAGACAGGCAAGGATTTACTTACTTGATCTTCTTAGCTTAGGCTTAGTATTCCAAGTCCTTAAGGATCCAATGAGCTTGCTTATATACCTTAACATCACAAAATAAAATAATATAAGCAAAACCCATAATACCCTATCTTACTAGAAACATCTGGTATTCATAACTTTTTCTACAAAATTATGATCAAAGTAATTAAGGTACCAATTTCATGTTTACGATGTCTACTAGATTTCTTTAGAAGACATTGTAATCAGGTTCTCAATAAAAAGACTTATAAATTCTATATCTTTAAAATCGGGTATAACATGACCCTATTAGTTCATACCCTGTTTTTACCTCAACTTCCTATATACACAACTTTCGTTCAACTAATAGGAGCAGAATTAATAAGGTACCAATGTAAACCTTTAAATGTTTGCTACACTTTATTAGAAGAAACCATAACCAAATTATAACTCAAAAACTTTGTAAAATTTACATTTAAGAAACTGGTTAACATGACTTATAAAGTGTATACCCATAATCTACCTCCACAATTTCATGCATTCTTAACCATGTAACGTAAATTCCATCCCTTATAATTCATTACAACAGCCAAATGAACATCTTAAAGGTATTTCTTGGTACCTTAGTGATTGAGTCGTAGGCTTTTCCTTCTCTTGAACTTCTACCTCTTAAACACCCCAATTTCTTGCACAAAACACTAAAACCTCACACTTTTGTCACAAATCCTAATTTTCTCACACGAATTTGGAGAGGATTTTAGAGAGGAGAGAGAGCTGAGAGAGAGGTCTGAGGGTCGTGATGGCTAATAGCTGAAGATTCTAATAAGTTTTATCCCTTTGGAAGGTGAAGATTCATGTGGTTTAAGCATGAGGTGCACCATCCAAGCTCACCACCTCTTCAAGCATGAGGTGTCACCATCCTTTCCACGTGGCACTTCCCTATTGGCCCATCCTTAATTAATCATGGATTAAATTCCTTAAAATTTCATTAAAAGTGAACATTTCACCAATAAATTGTCAACCCTTAATCAAACCCGAGACTTCAAGGTGTCTCCCCTTTATTCAGGGTGTTAACTGCCATTTAAACCTTTCATAACCTTTGCTCCACAACTTGGATTTTCCTAATTCAAAAACCCATCTTTTACTCATTTAGTTTAGTTTAACTTTGTAGGAGGCTTAAACTTCAAATTCGGAGTCTATTATGTTCAATTATACGAAATACCAAACATCGCTCAAAAGTCCATAATTCTATAGTCCGGTTTTCCTTATCCAACTTCAAACAAGCATAACTTTCTCTACAGAGCTCCAATATAGTTGATCTACCTATTCATCTTCTTATCTAGATGTCTACTACAACTTTGCAGAAGAACACTTTGTTAATTAGGCTTTTTTCAGGTATGATATGATTAAAATACAGAAACTACTCTGTCACCAAATTCCAACCCGACGTTTGTTACTAACCGTTGAGGTCTAAGATCCATAACTTTCTCTATACCTTTCTAATTCAAGAAATTCTTGTTGCTGTAGTTTCATATACTAGGGTTGAAGCTAGCTTTGCTACTAGGACAATAACCGCAACAACAACGGAGACTATTGAATTGACTCTTATTTGAGGGCTTTGATTGCTCTTATACTCTTTCTTCTCTTGTCTTCAACCCAAGATCCGGCGAAAGAAAGAGAGAAAAAAGGACTTCATCCGCACTATTTTGGTCAGGCATTAAGGCAGTCTTACTGAAAGCTGGGGATTCCTTCCGCCCAGATCTGATTCACGTGCACATTTGCAAACTACCCCTTCTATTTATCATTAAATGTCTTTAAAAGAAACCAAATCCATGTGAATACCCTAAAACCTTGGAATTAGGTAATTACTAAGATTGTTTCTTATTCATCAATTCACTACTTCTAAGGTGTAATTCCATCATTATATTCATATTTTCTTAGCACATTTCATACTCTAGTCATAACACACTACATTTATACATATATGAGTTACATAAAAAAGTTGGGTGTTACACCTAAAGCCCTAAGCCTAAAGCCTAACGCACTAAGTCCTAATCCCTATGCCTTATGCCCTAAGCCAAAAGCAAAGGGCATTATGCCCTAAGCTAAAGTCCTCGGCCATAGGCCCTACATCGTAAGCCCTAATCCCAAAACCCTAAGTCCTAAGGCCTAATGCTAAAGTTCAAAGCCCTACGCCCTCACCTCTAAACCAGGAACCTTAAACCTATATCCCAATGCCCTAAGCTTGAATCTTTAAGCCAGAACACCTAAGCCATAAGCTTTAAGCCCAAAGCACTATGCCCTAACCCCCAAGCACTAAATCCTAAGCCCTAAGCATGAGGACCTATGCCCGAAGACCTTAGCACTAAGCCCAAATCCCAAAGTCCTAAGCCTAAAACCCTAAGCCCAAAGCCTTAAGCCTTAAGGCCAAAGCCCTAATAATAAATCCCAAACCTCTAAGCCCTTAGCCATATCCCAAAGCCCAACGCCCAAAGACCTATGCATTATGCCCTAAGACTAGAGCCCTAAGTCCTAATGCGAATGCCCTAAGACAAGAGCCATCTGTCCTAAGTTCTAAGCTTGAATTCAAATCCCTTAACCATAACACTAGAGACAAATGCTCTAAATTATAATCCAAAGCCCAAAGCCCTATGCTCTAAGCCTTAAACCTTATTCCTTAGGAAGTAAGCCTTATGTTCTAAGAAAAAAGCCTAAAGTACTGAGCCTAAAGCCTCAAGCCCTAAGGTTTAAGCCCATAGCCCTAAGTACTATTCATTAAGCGATAGCCTTAAGCTGTATGCCCTAAGCCTGAAGCCTAACGCCCTAAGTTATAAGCCCTATGTATTATGCCCTAAGCCAAAAGCACAAGGCATTACGCCATAAATTATAGTGTGATGGCATAGGCCCTAAATCATAGGTCGAATACCCTAGTCTCAAAGCCCTAGGCTCTAAGCTTTAAGCACTAATCTCAAAGTCCAAAGCTTTAAGACCTGAGCCGTAAGCCCAAAACCTAAACCCTTAAGCCCTCAACATAAGACTTAAGGCCTAAGCCTTAAGCTCTAAGCCCAAACCCCTAAGCCCTAACCATAAAGCCCTAAGCTATATGCCCAAAGTAGTGATCCTATGCCCTAAGCTGTAAGAGTTTAGCCAAAGAACATCTACTGTAAGCCTAAGCACTAAGCCCTAATCCCCAAGCTTCAAACCTAGATCACTAAGCCCTTAGCCTTAAGCCCTCAACATTATGTCCCAGACCATAAGCCCAAGGACCGATGCCCTAAGTCCTTAGCCCAAAAACTAAATTCTTAACCCCTAAGAACTAGGCTTTAATTCCTAAGACCTATGGCCTAAGCAAGAAGCACTAAGTCCTAAGCCTTTAGCATAAAGCTCAAAGTCCAAAGCCATATGTCCTAAGCCTTGAGACCTACGTCCTAAGCCTTCAGCCTTACTTTCTAAGCTATAAGACCTCAGCACTAAGCTCTAAACCTTACGCCCGACCCTGAGCTATAGACCCTAAGCCTATAGCCAAAAGCCCTAAGCCAAAGCTTGATTCCCAAAGCCCAATGCCAAAAGCACTAACATGCCTCGGGATGCCAGGCACGAAACCTCACCCGAAAATGAGCCAAGGAGTTTTTGAACAAATTTTCTCTTTTTGTAGGAAGTGAAGTGCACGGAATCATTTTGGAGAGACCTACTCCAAAAGACTTGGAGCAACCCAATTATCACCTCAGATGGGAAATAGGGGCCGAGATCAAGCCGTTTTAAATCTTAGAAGGTCGTGCTACACGAATTCAGCCACTTCCCCGTTGACTTAGGGTAAGTGTGTAATCCACATTAGTTCTTCTTCGTCCTCGGTTACCATCCAATTTTCCAAACCATCCCCTTGAATACCTTCGTTCCATCCAATTTTACTACCTGATACTCCCATCTCCATAACTCCTATTTCCGTGAAGTTATTAACCTAGTTTTTGGATGATAAGCTCTCCTCTTGTCCCATAAAAAACCTTCTAAATCTCAGTCACAAATTCTGTATGCAACTTGAGAATCACCTATCACAACCAGCGTGTTCTCCAAACTGGATCTCACCCGACTCCTTTTTTTTCTTCATTCCTTTACTGAATTATATCATTTGGTATCAGAGCCATTCATCCTTTCCCACTCCCATTTTTGCTCTCATTTTAACTTTCTTGTTGAGTTAAAGCCTGATGACTCAAAGTGGAGACAACAACAACACTAACCGAGACCATATTCCACAATGAAACCCACCTCCGACAATCTCTAACCCAGATAAAGTGGAATCTAGCTTCCAAGGGGCAACTAGATGAGATCAAAAAGAAGTTTGAAACTATGTTCCAAAGGTTGGAGGCTGCTTTTCTTCCAATGAGACCTCCTCAAACTCTCGTTCAAAGAAAAAGAACCAGGAATGGGGGACTCCAAAGAGGATCTTCACTATATTGGACGATCCAACCGTGAAGACAAGATGAAAAACATCAAGGTATCCATTCCATCATTTAATGGTTCTTGTAATGGAGATGTGTTTCTTGACTAGGTTAAGAAAGTGGAAAAGGTATTTGATAGTTACAACTAGGGGTGGGCATAACCGACCCAACCCGAGTAACCGACCCAATCCAAACGGGTTCAGTCGGGTTTGGGTCGGTTAAAAATGTTAAAACCCCTTAACGGGTCGGTCAGAATCCCGACGTTTGGGTTGCGGTTCGGTGGCCCAAGAGGGTCAAACCCGATTGACCGACCCGTTGGGTTGTAAAAAAACCCTAATAATCTGCAGCCATTTTCTTCAACGCAGCCCTCTCCTCCTGTCTCCTCTCTTCTCATCCTTAACGCCGACCCCGATTCTCTCTACCTCTCTTCTTCAACGCCGACCACGACCCCTCTCTCCAGATCCCGATCGCCAGAGGTCCAATCCCGCAGTGGCACCTTGATTTCCCCTACTCCCTTTTCTTCAGATTAAGCAAGTGCTTACGAAAATCAACAACAGAGAGCTGTTCTTCCACCCAAAATCAATGTGGGGCCTACCTGGAACACGATGAATGAAACATGATCTAACTAGCATCAATGAGCTGTTCTTCAAATTAGAGGACAAACTAAAGCCGGCATGTGTTGATTTTGTTTCAACTTATCAAAGGGACTTATCTTTCTTCAATTATAGAGATGCTGCGTATCAGGGAATATACTCTGCAGCCATTAGTTTGATCTTCTCCGTCATCTCACTATTTGATCTTCAAACCAGGTAATCCCTTCTCTGTTTCTAAGTTAATAATTTGATCATTTGTTTCGTCATTTGGTAATCCCTTCTCTATTTTAATATGATGGAATATAACGGTTGCACAAGGGGCTTTTTTCACGAAATCTAATATCATCTTCCTCATGTTGATAATCTCTTCTCTGTTTCTAAGTTAATTTCAGGTTTTGCTCTTTCTAATATTTGATCATTTGTTGATTTGTGGATATGGCTGTTTGGGTTGAACAAGGGGCTAGGAATGTACCATGTGTTTTATTATAATGCTTCTATGTCTTGAAGATATAATTGATTAATTATTTTGCAGATTTTTGAAGCTGGTAAATCTTGTAGGAAATTCCAATTGGTTTTCAAGTTCAACAATTTTAAATGGAAAGTGTGTCGAGCGAGGCAAATAATAGTGGAAAGAAAAGGACGTTGAGGTCGGATGTTTGGAACCACTTTACATGGGTCGAAGATAGTGATCCCGAAGATCCTAGGGCCAAGTGTAATTATTGTGGTCAACGACACGCTTGTCATACGAGGAGAAATGGTACATCTAATATGTCAACGCACGGATTGACAACGAACTCGAAGGCTTTACGACGATTATTGATTAGTACTTTACTTATTAGTTACTAATTAGTAGTTTGTTGTGTTCTTACTTGAACATTTATTTTAAATGTTGAGTTGATGAATTGTTTTTGAATTTTAATGTGTAATTTATGCATATTATTATTATGTTCTTAATTAGATGGATGAAATAGTTCAGTTTGAATCTTAACTCGATAAATTTTTTTACATTTTTTATATGTAATTGATGTAATTTGTTATTCTAGAATTGTTGGGAAATCGTTAGTTTTTAGGGAACATATTCAATTTTTTTTTTATGAAAACCGATTACCGACCCATGCCGACCCGAACCCGAACGGGTTGGGTCGGGTTTGGGTCTTCCCGATAACCCAACCCGAACGGGTTGCCAAAAATAGTCTTATCGGGTTTGGGTCGGGTCGACTTTTGGGTCAACCCGACCGAACCCGACCCATGCCCACCCCTAGTTACAACTATTTGGAGAGGTTGAAATTGCTATTAGTTTCCTTGGAACTCACGGGTTATGCTAGTCTTTTTGTGGGATAGTGTGAAGTCCCAAAGCAGATAAGATGGAGAGGACGCCATTCCCTTGTGGAGAGCAAGGAAAATGCTCATGAAGAGGAGAATTTTCCCGAGCTACTACAAACAAGAACTCTTCCTTCAACTCAAATCATTAACACAAGGAACTCTTTCTGTGGAGGAGTATTTGACCAAATTTGATACCCTTAGAATTCGGTGTGACCTTGAAGAGCCCGAGGAGCAGATCATTATAAGGTTCTTAAGAGGTTTAAACAAACAGATTGGAGACATAGTGGAACTCCAATAGATTGATACCATGGATGCCGTCATTTAACTTGCCATGAAAGTGGAGAGGCAAGTGAAGAGAAAAGGAAAGGGGGTGGTTAATAGGTTCGCTCCCAAAACAACCCTTCCTTACAAACCCTTTTTGAAAGTGGAGGAAAAGTCCTGTTATGTGAAGTGCGGTTTCCAAAAGAAAGATGATGAGGGAAAGCCCAATGATGAAAACCATAGGCCTCGGACAATGGAGATTAAATCCCTATCCCTAATCCCAAAGCCCTAAGTACTAAGTATTAAGCCATATGCCTTATGCCGTAAGCACTAAGCCCTAAGCTTAAAGCCGTATGCCCTAAGCCCTAAGCTCTGATCCATAACCCCTTAGCACTAAGGCTGAAGCCCAAACTCTAGAGCCCAAAGGCTAAAGCCCAAGCTATATGTCCTATATAATACACCCTTTGCTTTATGCTCCACGAACTAAGTGCAAAGTTGAATACCAAAAAGCCAAAAGTTCAAAGTCTTAAGCCCAAAGCCCTTAGCCTTAGGCCCTAAGCCAAAAGCCCTAAGTCCTACGTCTTAAGCCAAAATCCAAAATCTCTAGGCGTTAAGCGTTAAGCCCTAAGCCCTAAGCCCTACAAGCGTTAAGTCCTAAGGCATAATCCTAAAGCTCAAACCCCTAAACTCTATGCCCAGAACTTCAAGCCTTTATCCCAAAGGCCTAAGAACTAAGCCCAAAGCACTAACCCTAACCCTTAGCACTGAATCCTAAGCTCTAAGCCCAAGGACCTATGCCTTAAGCCCTTAGCATTAACCCTAAATCCTAAAGTCCTAAGCCTAAAACCCTAAGCCCTAAGGCCTATGCACTAGGGCCAAAGCCTAAGCATAAATCTTAAAGCGCTATTCTTTATGCATTAAGACCAAAGCCCAAAACCCTTAGACCAAAGCTCTAGGCCCTTGTGACATGATATGAGCGATCAAAAAATTGTCATGTTACAAATTTTTATCTAATGTGTTTGTTAATTTTGTAGCTTTCTTTTTCTTTGGAGATTTCAACCTTGGCCCAAGACCATTTGAAGGAAATGAGAAATTAGAGGACAACCAAGGTGGATATGGAGCATCCCAATCCTTCCCTTTTGAAGTCAAGTCATGACCCAAGTGGCCCGTGAAAGAGGGAGAATGTTCCCTTGGAAAAATTAAATGTAACACTTAGCTTTAGGTTTAATTTTTGCAAACAAACTTAGTATTTATATTTGAACTTTTGTTCATGGCCATGTTAGGCCCATTTAGGCGCCAACTTGGTTGCCTTTTGGTGGAGAAGGGACCACATGTTAGTTGTCAAATCAACCAAGCACGGGGACCACGTTTTGGATTCAGCTCAGTTAGACCTCAAAGTTGTTTGGGCCTTTTTGAAGATCTTCCCAGCCTTAAATCAAAATTACGTCTTCTGCAGAAATGTAGCCAACTTGACAAGCGAAACACAAAAGGATCGAACATCAAAATTTGACTCCGTTTTCTTAGTCAACCAAGGCCATTATAGAGAGTCCAGTGCCAGAAAGCTACCCGGGAAGAACATTTTCCTCTTTTGAAGTCCACAAGCCTCAAGACATTGGTCCAAGCCCAATTCTAAGGGATAAGGACGTCTGACTCTCAGCCTTTTGAATGCATTTGTTTCAGCTTTACTAACTTCCTTTTAGGGTTAGGGGTTGCAAAATGGGTTTCCCATGGGTTTCCATGGGTAAGTCATGGGTTTCCATGGGTGTGGTGTGGGTTTTATCTTTTGCATGGGTTTGGAGTGGGTTTCCTTCGAGAGGCTCTTGATTGGCAGCCAAAGGAGAGAACCAAATTCGGGGACCACCTCCCCTTTGGTTCCCCCTTTTCCGGTAATGTTTGGGTGGTCCTTTCCCCTCTCTTTTTGTGCCTCTCCAAATCGGGTAAGCAAGTGTATGCCACCCGATTAGAGCTCTCATCTCTCATGCATTGGAGATTAAAACTATCCATCACCGAGCATTGTAGGAAGTTGAATTTGAATACAAAAAGTGCTTGGCATTTTCTCTCCTTGGCTGTGGATTTTTTGGCAACCAAGACTCGGCTCTCCGGTGAGTAATATTTGGCGACTTCCGAGAGGTTCTCCTAGGTTTTGCTTCCCTTCCAAGCTAGGGAAAGCTAGGCCTTGCTACACGACTTCAACCAAATCCCCGTGGTCCTAGGGTAAGCGTGTAATCCCCATAGCTCATATACACCCCTCTGGTAACTCACATTTTCCGGCCATCCTCCATTCTTCCTCCGATAACCACCTTTTTAGCACTAACAAAGTACTAGCAACATTAGTGCAACTCCCACTATCAGTTATCAAACTACATACCTTGTTATTCACGTGGCATCTAATATGAAATATGTGTTCTCTTCATATTTCATCTCCATCGTCCTTGGCTTGAATGTTAAGCACGCGTCTAGTGACTAAGAGTTCAACTCTCCCAGGTTCCTCTACATCCATATCGCTACAATCTTATATAGTGGGGGCATCTCGCCGTCACTTGAGTTATCACTTTCAACATCTCCATTGTCACGTATTACCATTGTTCTTTTATTTGGACAATTTGAAGCATGGTGGCCGAATCCTTGACAGCAAAAACATTTAATTTCACGATGATAATTACTAGGAATTCATAAATGCTTTCATTTCTTCCCACATGGAAATGGGTCTTTCGTTGTGCCTTCTCCGAATTCTCAATAGTTGACCCCACCAAGTACTTGTATAGTCCATGAATTTCATTGAGGCCAACTTGATTTTCTTTTCCTCGGTAATTATAACAATAAAAAATATGATCAACCTTTCTTACCCATTCTAAATATAATTCAGGATCACCTTTTTGATCTTCATGTTGCTTAGGTTGCCATCTTCTCGATTTTTTCTAAGTTATCGCTCTTTTTTGTAACGGTTGCTCTCATTCTTGGACTCAACATCTTGCTCTATTTTTGTAATATTGCGGATTTATTCTTTAAAGAGATTGTGCAGTTGCATGGCTTACCAAAAACTATTGTTAGTGATCGAGGTGTTAAATTTTTAAGTCACTTTTGGAGAAATTTGTGGAATAAATTAGGCACTAAACTTTTGTTTTCAACTATAGCACACCCACAAACGGATAGACAAACTTAGGTAGTTAATAAAATACTATCTACTTTGTTAAGAGTATAAAACAATGGGAGAAGTGTCTACCACATGTTGAATTTGTATATAATAGAGTTATTCATTCAACTACATCTTATTCACCATTTGAAGTAGTGTATGGTTTTAATCCTTTAACTACTCCTAAGGATATGTTACCCTTGCCTACTAATGAGTTTATTGATTTTGATGGAAAGAAAAAAAGGCAGAATTCGTTACAGATTTGCATACAAGCACTGCAAGCAAACAAAAACCGAACAAAAGTCATTTTTGAGCCAGGAGATTGGGTTTGGATTCACCTAAGGAAAAAAGATTTACAATTAGAAGGCAAAATAAGTTAAAACCTCGAGGAGATGGTCTTTTCAAGTGTTGGATCAAATCAATGACAATGCCTACAAAATTGATTTTCCAAGAGAATATGGTAATGTAAGTGCCACTTTCGATGTTAGTGGCTTATATTTATATGATCCAAGAGATTCGAGGACGAATCTTTTCAAGGAAGGAGGAAATGATGCAGATCAAGTTATGACACAAATAAATCCCAATGAGAAAGAACAATTGCAAGGAATTGGAGGCCCGAAAACAAGGTCAACGACCAAGAAAATGCATGAAGCAATATGTGGTTTAGTGGGGGAAAATCGAATGAAAGAATCTATTTAACATCAAAACAAAATGTTTATTATGTTAAATGTTGAAGAAGATATTAACGTCATGCAAGGTGGTCAAGAATACAAGCTGAAGAGCCAAGCCCACTACAAGATTACTTGACCAGCAAGTAAATTAAATTTAACTTGACCAACAAGTAAATCATTTGGCAGATTCAAGAATCTTTACAGAAAATCTTCCCAAAGATATTTTAGTTTTCTAATATCTTTCAATTTATTAATTTACTTAGGGTTTACGTAGCCTATTTAAAGGCATCTAAGTTATTGTAAAGGACATAACTTTTATTATTAATTCACCTTGAGTGTTTTGGAGAGATCTTCATCAAGTTAAGTCTTGATAGATCAACTTTGATAGCTTTGGTTCTTATCGACAAGTTTTGTCGGGGTCAAGCTCATTGTTTGATAACTTAGGTTCTGTCGGCAAGGTTAAGTTCCTCGTACTTGATTCAAAAGCAATCCAGGTATCTTTTTTCGTATTATTGAAGGGTCTCAAGTTTGATATACCCATGGTTCTCATCATATGGTGTGTCGTTTGTTGAGCTTGTGTTGGTTTTTAAGAAACTTGAGGGACTTGTAATCTATGCGAATGATGAACTCTCGTGGACATAGGAAATTTGCCATGTTTCCAATGCTCTAATCAATGTGTAGAGTTCCTTATCGTATCGGGATAGTTGACCGTTGCTGCTCCCAAATTCTCACTAAAATATGTAATTACACGGTGATCTTGCGTTAGAACAGCTCCAATCCCACCTGAAGCATTGCACTCAACTTCAAACAGTTTCTCAAAATTAGGTAAAGCCAACAAAGATGGATTTTTAGCCTCTCTTTAATCTTTTGGAATGCCTCTTCCCACACTTTCGTCCACTTAAACATCACATTCTTTTTATTAGAATGAGGCAGAAATGGTGCTGAAATCTTTAACAAAACGACGAAAAAAATTCACAAGTCCATGAAAGCTACGAACTTGGTTGGCATTTTTTGGCATCGGCCACCCTTGAATCGCCAAAAATTTTTCTTGATTATCCTGTACTCCTTGCTGACTAACAAAAAAACCCAAAAACACCATGTGATCTGTGCAAAAAGTGCTCTTGTTGTAGCATATAATTTTATATCCTAAGTACTAGAAATATTTCTTTCAAGTTTAAGATATGATCATTAATACTCTTGCGGTAAATTAATATATCATCAAAATAAACAATAAATTTACCTATGAATAGAAGTAAGACATGATTCATCAACCTCATGAAAGTAATGAGAGCATTTGTCAAGCCAAATGACATAACTAACCACTCGTATAATCCATGTGTTGTTTTGAATGCATTTTTCCACTCATCGCCTTCTTTTATTTGAATTTGTTGGTAACCACTTCTCAGGTCAATTTTGAAAAAAAAAAAGCATGCATCATGCAATTTAGCTAGCATATCATCTAAGGAATAAAGAAGCGATATTTTACTGTGATGTTATTGATAGCTCTACTATCAACGCACATCCTTGATTCCCCTCCTTTCTTTGGGACTAGTAAAACAAGAATTGCACAAGTAGCCATAAGCCAATAGTTCATTTAATTATCGTTGGAGCTCTTTCGTCTCTTCAGGGATGCTATGATAAGCGTGTCCGTTAGGCAACGTAGCTCCTGGTACCAAGTCGATTTGATGTTCGATGCCATGAATATGTGGTATTTCTTTCGATATTTTTTCTTTTACGATGTCTTGAAAATCTTACAAAAGAGATTAAAAAACACTAGGTACAACATGGTTAGAAGTGTTAGTAAATATCGTAGCCCAAAGCCCTAAACCCTAAGCCCAAAGCCCTAAAAACTAAGCCCTCAGTCTAAAGCCCTAAGCAATAAGCCCTAAGTACTAAGCCTTAAGCCCTAGGCTCTTAGCCCAAAGCCCTAAACCTTAAGCCCAAAGCCCTAAAAAATAAGCCCTAAGTCCTAAGCCTTAAGCCCTAAGCTCTTAGCCAAAAGCCGTTAACCCTAAGCCCAAAGCCATAAGCTAAAAAAGCTCCAAACCCAAAGCACAAACCCTTATGCCCAATCCCTAGGCATAAAGCCCTGAAACCAAATTTAAAATACCTAAGCCCTAAGTTCTCATCTGAAAGCCCTAAGCTCTAATCTCAAAGCTCTAACACCTAAGCCCTAACCCTTGAGCCATATGCCCAAAGCCCTAAGCCTTTAATCTCAAAGCCCTAATACCCAAGCCCTAACCCTTTAGCCCTATGGCCAAAGCTCTAAGCCTTAACTGCGAAGCCCTAAGCATTTGTACGTAAGACTGAAGACCTAACCAAAAACTGAGCACTAAGCCCTAAGCCCTAGCCCTTCAGCCCAAAGCTCTAGCCCTTAAGCCTTAAACCCATAGTTCTAAGCCCTTAGCCCTAAGACCTATACTCTAAGCACTAAGCCATAACTCCTGCGCCCAAATATATAAGTCGTAATCCTACACAAAGTGCAAATCAATAAACCCTAAGATTTAAGTCGTAAGCCTTAAGCCCTAACACCTAAGCCCAAAGCTCTAAGACCTAACCTTTAAGCACTAATATTGGAGCACTAATCTCGAAGCAATAAGCCGTATGCCCTATACCATAAGCACTAACCCTAAGTCCTAAAGCCCTCAGCCCGAATCTCTAAGCTCTAACCACTAATCCTGAAGCTCTAAGCTATAACCCTTGCACAAAGCCCTAAGCCCGAAGCCCTTAGCCACAAGCCCCTAAGTCGTAAGGTGTAAGGCATAAGGCCAAAGCCTTCACCCAAAACCCTATGCCTTGAGGTGTAACCGGAGCACACCATGGATTTAGCACCGACCAACCCAACGAGCCCGAATGATTTTTCTAACTTAGTTACTCATTTGGCAGGAAACTTAGTCTCGAAAACACCTTCCGAGCATGATCGGGAATGGTCCAAGTTCTCGATCACTTGGTGTCTGAGCATTCCCGACCCCGACGCATCCACCGGCCCATCTCCAGACCAACCCTCGACGACCAGCAGACAAAAGGCCGTCGACGTGAGAGAACGGACGATCCAATTCTCTCGGATCCCGCATTTCTCCCGTGAAGAAATGCCGAGCCCGGCCAAATTTTTTTTTATCCAGCAAATAGAGACCTAGAGAAGGAAGAGAAGCAGCCCAAAGAGGAAGAGCACATAACCCACCGATGGAAACCCACCGTAGCCGAGTCGTGGCCAAGCCACGGTCCCCCATCGGTCAACTCGGAGACATTGACCAAATCCCATCGGCAACTTGACTTAAATTCTCAAGTAATCTGATTATTGCTCAAGGAAAGGACAAGGTTTGATTTAGCACACGAGGATTTTTTGGTGTCCGAAGCATAGACACCCGCGGTGCATACATGAAGACATCAACGGTCAACCAAGGCTTTGCAGCCGAATTGACTGTGCCAATGTCTACATTCAGACAACTCAAGATGGTCAGAAAACTTCTTTTCAAAATGGCATGGACAAATCTCGTGATGTTTCGGAGAGGAGTTCAACTGGCAAACATTTGAATGCGCCCGGGCGTGCCCAAAGACCGTTCACCGAGCCACCGGCGGAATATCTGGGATTTTCAAGCGACGGAGACTAAGCTCAAGCTGCCCAGGTCAACGGAGGAGCACCTGACAACTGCATTTCAAAATCCCCCACGCAGATCTCTCAATGGCCGAGATATGGTCAACTCTGGGTCGTAATTTTGAACATGTCGCGCACACCTCCGAGCCATCGGCGGAAACTAAAAGATCCGCGTCTACATTCGGTCATGAATCTCCTCACTCGATCAGCATAGGTTCATCCAAAGGTTTGAATTCAAATTGGCTCGCGCTGATCCCTTGGTGTCAGAGATATGGTCAACCTTGGTCGCCATTTTCAACATGGCCGCGCACGCTCCCTAACCATCGGCAACAACCAAAGATCTTCTTTCAAAAATGGTCCGCGCGCGCATGTATCTGGACGACCTAAGCCTATCTGGAAGCTTTATTTGAAATTGGCCCGAGCAAATCCCGAAGTGCACGGAAGACGGTCAACCTCGGTTGACATTTTTAACTAGGTACGCGCGCCCACAAGCAATCGTCGGCCAACCGACAATTTGAATTCAAATGAGACCACGCGCGCCCCTTCCCAAGTCAGCCAAGGGTCAACCAAAGACTTCAATTCAAAATGGCCCGAGCAAATTCCCTGATTCCGGAACTTGACCCAGTCGGTCACCATTTAGAATAATCTCGCGCACACTCATGAGCCATTGTCGGCTAACCAAGGATCCAGACCATGTGCTACCTATTGCTGACAACCGAGAGTATTTTAAAGACTTATTATCTAATTGGCCCGAGCCAATCTTCACATGTTGAGAGTTAGCTCACCCGGCGCCACCTCTCGGTCAACATGGAGTCTCCTTTGGTCAAGCTTCAAATTCAGCTGTGCATTTCCTTAATGGATCAAGCATTCAGCCGAAGAGGAGCCTCTTGGGTCATATCAAAGTCAAAGGAGATCTATCCCTTAGCTAATCTTGAGCCTTCGTGTAATCCAAGGGCCGAAAGCCCTTCCCTCTCATTATCCTTTCTTGCATTAATAATGTATCTGCCTCCCATTTTAGAGGTAGAGAGAATTTAAACTAAATTGTGCTTTGCACCGTCTTCCTTTCGTTGAAGCTCTTTCCGACGATCACTTCTCCAGTGAGTAATATCCGGCCAAGCCTGTCACCCCTTGAGTGTACGATCGGTGAGTCATATCCGAGTGCATCCAAGGTCTACTAAGGTGAACACTTAGATTGCTCAAGTGTTCGTCTTATCCGACCTCATCCTATCGTTTCTATCTTCCCGAAAACCATTTCTATTCCCGAGCTTTAAACCTTCCTCCACCGTCCGATAATCAAGTCTGATTTCCCCTCCGAGCCATCCTTCCATTTATTCGAGCCATTCCCTCATTTTCGACGGCACATCATGTCCTAAGCTCTAAGTCGTAAGGTGTAAGGCTAGGGCTTTCCCCCAAACCCCTACGTACTAAGCCCCAATTACTAACCAGAGCTCTAAGCCTTAAATTCTAAGGTGTCACACGAAAGGCATAAGCAAGGTGTTTTTCTAATGTGTTTGTTGATTTTGCATCGGCATTATTACCTCCAAGAGGTCTCTTGGATGCTCCCACTTCTATTGACAAAGAGCTCCAGCATTGCCTACAATGGGAGCATGAAATGAGGGAGATGATGTGCCACGGATTAGCACATCTAGAAGCGGAAGGCTCTATCACCATGGACTTGGTCTCGGGTTTCTAAGCTAAGGCCGAGTCAATATTTTGTCTAACAAATGTGCTAATTTTGTAGGTGCCAACATGAAAAGGATGATCCAACCATCCTTGGTGATAATAGGACCACTTTTGGTTTCGGCCCAGGATGACCTCCGAGAGTTGTCCTGCTGTTTCGAACACCTTCCAGACCTGATTTGGCCAAGCATGCTTCTACAAAAATGTGGCCCACATCTTAAGCTTTCCATCATGGTGAATATCATCAATTTTGGACAAAGATTACCCAGTCAACCATCGCCATTATAGAGGCATCCAGAAGGGGTGGCTATCCGAGAACAGCCCACACACCTTTCATCATGCAACCAATCGCCACGGCCTAATGGAGTCCAATGAAGAGCTGAAGGATGGAGTCCAATTTGGAGCCTCTAAGGAGCGGCCTTACACGTGAAAAGATGAAGGAAAGCATTGGCCCAAAAAGGAAGATTGTCGGTTTTTATTTATTTTGGTTTTTGAAAACCGGTTGTACTCTTCCTTGCATGGTTTGTGTGAAAACCATGCAAGTATGTTTGTCTCTCTTTTGTTGTAAGTTAGTAAACGTGGCTGCAAGTGGAAAGGTCTTAGGAAGCACTAAGGGATGGGTTAAACCTTCCCTTAGTGACCCATCACTCCTTGTTGGTGATGAAAGTCAAGGTGGGCCCACTTGCCATGCCTTGTTGTTGGTTTAGCACTTAGGGTTATGGGTGATAATCATTCACCTTTTGTAGCTCGTGGGAAGGAGGGTTTTTACCCTTCCTTTCTCAGCATTTGGAAGATAGAAAAGTATTGGAAAATTTGCAGAAGCTTTGAGCTCTCAAACCCTCTTTTCTCACGGCTTCAAGGGATTTTGGTGAGTAATATCCAATCTTCTTTGTTTGTCTTGGTGTTGGTGATTAGCTAGGATCACTAAACCTTATTCCAACCTCCTTCCTCACTTGTTTAGGAACAAAAGTGAGCTTGGAAATCCCATAGCCTTCCTCCATTTGTTGTTTGCATTTGTGTTTTTTTTTGTTGTTGGTTGCTGTTTTTGGTGCATACCCGAGTGAATTTGTGCAACAAAAGTCCAATTCGTGCCATTTCTGTTTTCCGTGAACAAAAGTCCCTAATTTTATGGCTGTGAGTTCCTCTTTCATGGCTTGAAATAACTGTTCTTTACGTTTAGCCACAGCCCCTCCCCATCAAGAGTTATGCATGCTTTTTCCACTGCCTTCTACCCGAACTCCTGAAATCGGGCAGTTCTGTCCATCAATTTTCTATCCTGCATATCTTCCAATCTACCCGTGATTTTTCCCTCAAACCACTTGCAATTTCTTCCCACTTAGTTGAAGTTAAGTTCTGCCAATTTCCACCCTCCCAGACTCCCTGAATTGGAAGTTGTGCAGAAGTCTCCCCAACACCCCTGCACTGTTTCTTTCAGCTTTGTCTGTTTGTGCACCTAACTTTGCCTCCGTGTATTTTATTGATCCGCACGTGTTTTAAGCTGTAAATTTGGTCAAACTTAGCCCACTCTCAAAGGTTTAAGTCCTCCAATTTCTAGCTAAAGCCCCTGTATGCGTTTGGAGTTCTCCTTGCTCCAATCCCCTGTTGCTGCCTACCTTTCTTTCTCTCGGCAGTTTGTTGCCATCTCCTCTCTTCCCGACACCTCCGCATCTTGGAGCGTGTCATTTGGTATCAGAGCACAGCTCTTCTTTCCTTTGTTCCTTACCCTTAAGCCCTCCAATTCCCTAATCTTTTATGGCACATAAAAGTGGTGGCATGACCACTAGAAGTGGGGCGGTTTTGCAACCTAGCCGAGACCTCCCATCAACAAGTGAACCACCTCCACCCCTAGCATCATCCCAAGAACGTGAGCACGATTTTCAGAGTCAAATAGATGGCATTAACCGAAGATTGGACATGCTCTTGCAAAGAATGGAGGCTCCAAATCCTCCTAGACCGCCTCCCCCGGTTACTCCCGGAAGAAGAGCCGGAGGTGCTCGAGGTCGGCTATATGATTTGGAAGACTCGGAGGATGAATTTGAGCCACGAGATAGACAACCCCGTGAGGATGACTTACGGCATTTAAAGGTGAGCATTCCACCTTTTAATGGCTCTTGTGATGGAGACTCATTTCTGACTTGGGTAGATAAGGTGGATAAGGTTTTTGAGTGCTATAACTATTCGGAGAAGTCTAAATTACAACTAGTAGCCTTGGAACTTCACGGTTACGCTAGCTTATGGTAAGATAGCTTGAGGTCTCAAAGGAGGCATGACCGTGAGGAGGAAATTAGCAATTGGAGGACCATGAAGTTGATTATGAAAAGGAGATTTGTACCTAGCCATTATAGACAAGAATTGTTCTTTCAACTCCAAAATTTGAAGCAAGGAAGCCTCTCAGTGGAAGAGTATTTGATGGACTTTGAAACCTTACGGATCCGTTGTGATCTTGAAGAATCGGAGGAACAAATCCTAGAAAGGTTTCTAAGGGGGCTGCATAAAGACATTGGTGATGTGGTGGAGCTGCAAATTGTGGACTCCATGGATGCAGCCATCCAATTGGCCCTACCGGTGGAAAGACAAAATAAGAGAAAGGGTAAGAAAATTATCCCACGTGCCATTTTAAAATCCTCACGTGCTTTTGGTCTGAAATTTGGACAAGTTGGAGATTAATTTTTGAACTCAATATCCCCTAAGTCTTGGACTTATAGCCGGTACGCAATTGAAGTTGTGACAGAGTCAAAACCCTTCCCTGTTCTTTAATTTTCTTCTCGGGTAGGCCTTTGGCTGTGGCTATTTGTGCTTTATCCTTTTCCCGACTCCTCCGCATTTTGGAGCGTGTCACTAAGATTAACGTCCTAACCCAAAGCCCATAACCTAGCCAAAATCCCTAAGCCGTAATCCCTAAGCCCAAAGCTGTATGACCTAAGCCTTAAGACCTAAGCGTTAATCCCGAAAAACCTTGATATTAAAGCCATAAGCCAAAAGCCCATGGCTCAAAGCTCAAAAGATCAAAGCCCTAGGTCCTAAGCTTAAATTCCAATACCCAATTCCATAACACCAAAGCTCTAATCACTTAGCCCAAAGTCCGGATCCTTAATCTCTAAGCCCAAAGACCTACCCCAAAGCCCTGAACCAAAAGCCCTGAAACTAGATGCTCAACGTCCTAAGCCTTATGCCTTAAGCAATAGCACCTAAGCCCCAATCCCAAATCCCTAAGCCCTATAACATTCCTTGGGTTTCCCTTCCTCAAGGTGCCATCACCCGATGCCGAGCCAAAGGATTTCCTAATTTGCTTGTTCATTTTAAAGGGATCATATATAATGAAATATTTATTATGGAGCCCTCTTCTAATGATCAAGAGAAACCTAAGAATCGTATTTCATGGATGAATTAAGGAGAAGTAGTGAAGTGTACCCGAGAATTAGTTTTGATTTGATGGCCCATGCGGTGGTGATGAAGTTCTCTCTTGGAGAGCTTTGAAGATGTTGATGAGAAGAAGTTTTGTTTTGAGCCACTACAAGCATGAGCTCTTTCTACAACTTCAATCACTAAGAAAAGCTAACCTTTTGATTAAAAATCATTTAACGAAGTTTTAAATTCTTAGAATTCGATGTGATCTTAATGAACCTAAAGAGAAAATTATAGCAAGGTTTCTAAGAGGCTTAAATAAAGAAATTGAAGATATAGTGGAGTTGTAACCACTAGATTCAATAGATGTCGCCATACAAATTGCCATGAAAGTGGAGCGGCAAGTAAAGAGGAAAGGTAAGAGTGTTTGAAATAACTTTGGGAAGATTTTTGAATCTGCCAATATATTCTTGCTGGTCAAGTAAAAGATTGATTTAAGGAAAGTTGCATGTACTTTCCTATTTCCTTTGTCCCTTCAATATCTTGTTTTAGGCTTGGGCTCTTGGACTTATGTGCTTGACAATCTTGCTTGATATCGATATCTTCTTCAACACTTAATATAATAAGCATTTTGTATTGATGTTGAATAGATTCTTTCATTCTAATTTCCTCCACTAAACCACATAACGCTTCTTGCATTTTCTTGGTTCTTGACCTTGTCATTAGGGCTTCAATTCCTTGCCATTGGTCCGGGCCTCCAATTCCTTGCAATTGGTCTTGTATCACCCCTTGATCCGTATCATTATTGTTTTCACTTTTGTGTCTCGGGTTAGGGTTCAGGTATTAAGGCTTAAGGCTTCTTGCTTTGGGATTAGGTCTTAAGGCTTAGTCCTTATGACTTTCGCGATAGGAATTTTGACTTAGGGCTTTGGGCTTAGGGAACAAGATTAGGTTAGGGATTTGGGCTTAGTGTTTAAAACTTAGGGCTTAGGGCTTAGGGGATTGGGCTAGAGCCTAGGGCATTTAGCTTTGTCCTTTGACCTTTGGTTTTAGGGCTTTGGACTTATCTCTCAGAGATTTGGGCTTTGAGCATAAGGCTTGGGATTAAGGCTTAGGGCTTTGGGCTAAGGGCTTTGGACATAGGTATTTAGGCTTATTGTTCAGGGATTAAGGCTTAGGGTCAGGATTAGGGCTTAGGGCTTATGGCTTTGGGTTTAGTGCTTTTGGCTCACTTATTTAGGCTATGGCTTAAGGCTTAGGCCTTTGTTCTTAGAATTTATGGCTCTAGGCATAAAGATTTGGCCTTGGGATATAGGGATTACGTTAGGGCTTTGGGCTTGGCGCTTGGTGCTTTGAGCTATGTCTTAGGGCATAGAGTCAAGGGCTCTTAGCTGACCGCTTAGGGCTTTGGGCTTAGGGCTTAGGAATCATAAACTTTGAACTTGAGGCTTAGGGCATAGGGTTTTGGACTTGGGGCTTAAGGCTTTGGGCTAGGACTTTGGACTTTGATTTTTTGGGAGTAGGTCTTTGAGTTTAGGTGATAGCTCTTATGGTTTAAGCTTTATGTCTTTGGGCGTAAGGTTTAGGGCTTAGGGCTTAGTACTTTAGGAATAGGGTTTTGGGCTTAGGGTTTATAGCTTTGTCCATAGGTATTCGCGATTGGGGCATAGGGATTAGGTTAGGGCTTGGAGCTTAGGGCTTCAGACATAAGGCTTAGGGTTTTGGGATTTTGGCTTTGGTCTTAGGGTTTGCAGCTTATAGGCTTATGGCTAAGGGCTTAGGGCTTAGGGTTTTGGGATTTGGGCTTTGGTCTTAGGGTTTGTGGCTTAGGGCTTAAGGCTTATGGCTTAGGGCTTAGGGCTTAGGACTTAGGAAAATCTAACAAGTTCCGCCACTTTGTTTGAGGTCAAATCCTCAAAACCACGAGGAGGATGGCATGCCAAAGGATAGTTTCCCTCATGGAGCCATCACCTAAGCCCGAGCCAAATTTTTATCTAACAAGTTTGCTCATTTGGTAGGAAAAGTTTTACGAGGAGTTGCATTGATGGAACCTTCTTCCAAGGATCACGAGCAGCCTAAGAATCTCATCCTATGCCTAGATCATGAAGGACACACAAAGCTTTGCAGCCGAGAAGAATCAATGGCCCAATTTGAAGGATTTGAGCCAACCGAGCCACCCGACACTTAAACACACGGCACATGCAAGTTCATTTTTTTTTACAAACTTTACTCAAGGTTTAGCTATATTTCATAGTTGAATAATTCCCACATGGGTTTGGATGGGTGTGACATGAGTATTGCTTGGGTATGGAGTGAGTTTTGTGGGTTTTTGCATGGGCTTCATGGGTCTCATGCAAGGGCAGATTTCTTCCCTCTCTCTCCAACTTAAAAGTGGTCCCAACCCTCTCTCTCCGACGTAAAGTGGTCCCATTTTCCTTGAAAATTTCGTAGGTTAGCTGAAGGATATCTAGAATTAATTTACATTTAAATAATAGAGTCATGCATATGCAATTTTGTTTAGGGATTTGTGAGTCAGCCAATTTTGCATCTTTTCTCTTCTTTTTGGGAGGTATTATAAACTCTCTCCTAGCACTTTTGTAAGCAGGTTTGGTTAGTAAAAACTTTGAGTTTTCTTGAATTCTCCTGAATTCTCTCCAACTCCTCAAATCTCCTCCGGCACCAGTGAGTTATATCCGGCCAACCGAGAAGGGTTTTTCCTTAGTTGTTTGCTTCTTTCCGTGCTAGAGAAGCAAGGCCATGCTGCAATGCTCCAGCTACTCCTCGTGGTCATTAGGGTGAGTTTTCAATTCATTAGCTCTTCATCCATGTCTTTTTCCCTTCCATTTGTCCTACCATTCCTCCGATCTCCAGTTTTCTGGCAGATTTGTGTCACCTCCACTTCATTCATCATATCTCCCTCATCCATGATCCAAAGCCTCTCAAATTTGGAGATTATCTTCTTCATTCATCCACCAAATAATCCTTCGAATTTCAGCTCTTGATTCCATTTCTACAATCCAAAGACGTCTCCACAAAATAGCCTCCAAACTCTCCTTCTCGGTTTCCCTCCTTTCTGAGAACCCCCTCCCTTATTTTCTTCCTTCTTCCTATTTTCCCCTACTTGAATCGTGTCATTTGGTATCAGAGCCTTAAATCCCTTCCCACACTTCCATTTCTACTTTGATTAACTAATTTTCGTTCAATTAGAATTATGAATACTAGAAGTGGAGCTTCACACCACAACAACCGGGAATCGGTGCTCCAAAATGCAACGGCCACCCCATATCGTGATCAAGCTGAGTCTAGTGTTCAAGGACAAATTTATGAGATTAATAAGAAGCTTGAGTTATTTCTGCAAAGGTTGGATGCTAATCCACCTCCTATGAAAGTTCCTCCAACCCCGTTTTCAAAGAGAAAACCCATAGGTTGCTTATTTGCTTCAAAACGTCCAGCTATCGATGAATCCGAGGGAGATTATGATGTGCGTGAGCATTTTAACCATGATGATGATGACATGAGAAACATTAAGGTAACAATCCCTTCTTTCAATGGTTCATGCAATGGAGATTCATTTCTTGATTGGGTTGAAAATGTAGACAAGATTTTTGATTGCTATAACTATTCAGAGAAGATGAAACTAAGGTTAGTTTTCAAAGCCACCTCCACAAAATCCTAAAGCACTAATCCATAATTTCTAGCATAAGACCCTAACCCCAAAGCCATAAGCCCAAAGAACAAAGCCCTAAGCATCAAAACCTAAGTCCTAAGAACAAAGTGCAAAGCCTTGACTCATAAGCCCTGAGCCCAAAGCCTACCATAATATCCATGCCCAAGCCTAAAGCCTTAAACCCTAAAGCCAAAGCCTTTAGTTTTAATCACTAAGACCCAAAACTGTAACTCCAAAGCCCTAAGCTCTAAGCGTGCATCATGAACCCTTAAGGCCTAAGCCCTTAGCCAACAGCCCTAAAACCAGTGTTTAAAGCTCTAAGCTCTCAACCAAAAGCCCTAAGCAATAAGCCTAAGCTCATGCCCAAATTGCTAAGCCCAAAAAATTAAGCCCTAAACCTTAAGACCTTAGCCCTAAGCTTTAAGCCCTAAGCCTTAAAACAACTCCAACCTAAGCGCTTAGGCCTTAGCCAAATTCCCAAAGCTAAGCCCTAATCTCTAATCTCCAAGCCATAAGCATATGCTCAAAGCCCTAAGCCGTCAGCCCTAAGACCAAAGCCATGATCGAATCCCTATACTACAAGGCCAAAATCCTAAGCCCAAAGCCTAGTGCCCAAGGCTTAAGACTTATGCCTAAATACCTAAGCTTAAAGCCCTAATACCAAAGCCCTAAGCCCAAAGCCCTAAGCAATAAGCCCTAAGTCAATGCCCTCAAACCAAAGCTCAAAGCCCAAAGCCTTAGGCCTCAAGCCCAAATCATTAGGCCTTCAGCCCAAAGCCATAGGCTTTAAGCCCAGCTCTCTAAGCTCTAAACCCTAAGCGATAAGTCTAAGCCCTTGACCCCTTAGCCAAGACCCCAAAGCCCTAATTTCTAAGCCCTAATTTCTAAACCCTAAGAGCTCATCCTAAAGCCCTAAGCCCTTAGCCCTAAAGCCTAAGCCCTAAGCCTAAAGTCGTAAGCCTAAAGCCCAAAGCCTTATCCATAAGCCCTATTCTTAAGGCCCTATGCCCTACGGCAAAATCACTAACCTAATCCCTATGCCCTAAGCCTACAGCCCAAAACCAAAGCCCTAATCTCAAAGCCTTAAACCATAAGGAAAAATCCATAAGCCTTAATCCCTAAGTCTTAATCTCGAAGCCCTATGTCGTAAACCTTAATCCCAAGGCCCTAATCTTTAAGCATTTACTCTATTGCCCTCTGACCAAATCTTAAAGCCTAGCCCAAAGCTTAGAAGCCTTAAACCATAGGCTCTTAGCCCAAAGGGCAAAGCACTATGCCTTAAGCCCTAACCCTACCAAAGCCCTAACCACCAAAGCTCAAAGCCCCAAAATCGAAAGCCCTAAGCCTGAGGCCCGAGGCTTAAAGCCCTAACCCAATAGCAGCAATCCCTAAGCCCTAACAATAAGCCGTAACCCTAAGCCTAATTCCATAAGCCCAAAGCCCTAAGCTATCACCCTAAAGCCTTAACCTAATCCATAAGCCACAAGCCAAAAGTCATAAGCTTAAAGCATAAACCCTAAGGACAAAGTCCTAAGCCTTAAGCCCTAAGCCCTAAGCCTTGTCCAAAGCCCTAATACCTAAGCCCAATGCCAAAAACCCAAAGCAATAAGCCCTAAAATCTAAAGAAAATATGTTGGTCCCCAAAGCCCTAATTTTGATTCTCTATGCCCAAAGCCCTAAGCCTAAGTCTTAAGCCAAAAGCCATAAGCTCTAATTTTCATGCCCTAAGTGCTAAGCTCCAAGCTCAAAGAACAAAGCCCTAAGCCATAAGATACAGCCCTAAGCCCTAATCTTTAAGCTCTAATCTCAAAGCACTAAGCTCTAAGCCTTAAGCCCAAATCCTGATTCCCAAGTAGAAAGCCTTAAACTCTAAGATCTAAGCCTTAAACCCTAAACCTTAAGCCAAAAGAAGCTCTAAGCCCAAAGCCCTATGCCCTATGCCCTAATTCTTAAGATAATGTTGAAGCTCTAAGGTGTCATCCTTAAGCCCATAAGCCGGAAGCCCTAAACCCTAAAACCTATGCCCGACGATCTTTGCCCTAAGGCCATATGCATAAGACCAAAGCCATAAATCATAACCCAAAGCCTTTCCTCATAAGCCCAACGCCCTAAGCCCTATGCCCAAAGCTCAAAGCTTTCACCCTAAACCCTAACCCCAAGCCCTAAGTCGTAAGGCGTAAGCAAAAACCCTAATCCTTAAGCAGAAAGCTCGAAGGCCTAAGCCCTAATTCGTAAGCTCAAAGCCACAAGCCCTAATTCCTATGACCTAAGCCTAAGCCTGAAGCGCGAACACCTAAGCTCAAAGCCCCATGCCAATTGCCTTAAAGCCCAAAGCACAAATCCCTAGCCCCTAACCCTAAACTCTAAACCCCTAAGCGCTAACCCCTAACCCTTAAGCCATAAGCCCTAACCTCAAAGATCTAATCTTAAAAAAAATTCCCTAATCATAATCCCTAAACCCCAACTCCAAAGCCATAAGAAATCATACGCTCGGAGCCGTTAGTGCTAAGCACAAATCCCTACACCTAACCTCAAGCCCAAAGTCTAGTTCCCTAAGCCCTAATCTTAAAGTCCCAAATCCTAAGCTCTAAGACTTATGTCTTGAGTCCAAAGTTGTAAGCCATACCCTATGCTATAAGCCCTAAGCACGAAGCCCAAGTCCCTAACTTAATAGCCCAACTCTTTGATGTGCTCGGGAACCAACAACCACCAAAGGATGTTCTCGGGAACCAACAACCACCAAAGGGGGCGACAACCCGGAGCAGAGCAAGACAACTAGCTAACATGTTTGTTGATTTTGCAGGTTTCACTTTTTCTTCCTTGGATCTCTTAGGGGCTCCCTCACATCATGATCAAGAACTCCCCAAGAATTGCTTACAATGGGAGTATAAAGAAGAGGAGAAGTTGGCTGAGTTACAAGATTATCCTTGCCGAAGCCTCCCACCCGAACCGTGACCACATCCGGCTCCATGCATTAAGATGGCCGAATGCCCCATCACCATTCTGGGAGAGTAGTTCCTGCAAGAAGACTCCATAAGGAGTGCTGAATATTTGTATATGTATTTGGGGTTATAAATCTTTTAGGTAGGGAAGTATGTTTTGTTGTAATCAAATTGGTTCAGTTTGAACCAATTTTGTTGGGGAGTTTGGTTCAGTTTGGACCAACCCAAGCCCTTTTTGAAGGAACTTAGGTCTAACCCTAAGTTTCTATTTTTCCCTCCTTTTTTTGATATGCTTTGGACGTGGCTTTAGTTGAAAGTTCCATGTGGTTGGATAGGAGGCTTGGTGGGACCCAATTTTCACCTAACTCCTACTCTAGTCACTCATTGGTCCCTAATTTAGGTTTATTTATTTTATGTATTTTATTTAATTCTTTTGTGTAATTTGGAGGGTATATGAAACCCTCTTCCACGTTGAATGAAAGCAGAAAAAGATATTGGTAAATTGAAGAAGCTTTGAAGCTCTCAAGCCCTTCATTTTCTCACGGCATTTGGGAATCTAGGTAAGTAACATCCTTGATTCTTGTTTGTCTTGGTGTTGGTGATTAGCTAGGATCACTAAACCTTATTCCAACCTCCTTCCTCACTTGTTTAGGAACAAAAGCGAGCTTGGAAATCCCATAGCCTTCCTCCATTTGTTGTTTGCATTTGTGTTTGTCTTTGGTGTTGGTTGCTGTTTTTGGTGCTTACCCGAGTGAATTTGTGCAACAAAAGTCCAATTCGTACCATTTCTGTTTTCTGTGGACAAAAGACCCCAATTTTATGGCCGTGAGTTCCTCTTTCATGGCTTGAAATAACTGTTCTTTACGTTTAGCCACAGTCCCTCCCCATCAAGAGTTATGCATGCTTCTTCCACTGCCTTCTACCCGAACTTCTGAAATCGGGCAGTTCTGTCCATCAATTTTCTATCCTGCATATCTTCCAATCTACCCGTTATTTTCCCCTCAAACCACTTGAAATTTCTTCCCACTTCGTTGAAGTTAAGTTTTGCCAATTTCCACCCTCCCAGACTCCCTGCATTGGAAGTTTTGCAGAAGTCTCCCCAACACCCCTACACTGTTTCTTTCAGCTTTGTCGGTTTGTGCACCTAAATTTGCCTCCGTGTATTTTATTGATCCGCACGTGTTTTAAGCGGTAAATTTGGCCAAACTTAGCCCACTCTCAAAGGTTTAAGTCCTCCAATTTCTAGCTAAAACCCCTGTATGCGTTTGGAGTTCTCCTTGCTCCAATCCCCTGTTGCTGCCTACCTTTCTTTCTCTCGGCAGATTGTTGCCATCTCCTCTCTTCCCGACACCTCCGCATCTTGGAGCGTGTCATTTGGTATCAGAGCACAGCTCATCCTTCCCTTGTTTTCCCTGCTACTAAACCTTCTTTGAATTGTCATCAATGGCGCACAAGAGTGGCGGTATGACTACTCGGAGTGAGGCTGTTTTGCAGCCAAGCTGAGACCACCCTTCAACGAGTGAACCACCTCCCCCACCAATGTCTCCCCAAGGCCGTGAGTCTGATTTGCAGGAACAAATTAATGGCATTAATCAAAGGCTGGATGCCTTGTTACA
>QAOC01000149.1:29235-39697 GCA_003255005.1 Begonia fuchsioides
TTGCCTCATCAAAGATAAAGTGTGCTCCCTAATCATTGATGGAGGGAGTTGCACTAATGTAGCATCCTCCGAACTAATTGAGAAACTTCAACTCCTAACCGAGGAGCATCCACACCCTTATCGGCTTCGATGGCTAAGTGATGAAGGAGACCTAAAGGTGACCAAGCGTGCACGGATTGAGTTCTCCATTGGGGGATATAAGGATGCTGTGATGTGTGATGTGCTGCCAATGGATGCAAGCCACCTTCTCCTAGGGAGGCCGTGGCAATTTGACCGCCACACCTTGCATGATGGATTAACCAATGAGTATTCATTCAAATGGGAGAATCAGAACATTAAATTAGCACCTTTGACACCCTCGGATGTAGCTAAAGATGAGAGGGCAAAAAGAGAAAACTCCTCCAAGAAGGTGCTATTCATCAACAAAAAGGAACTCTCTCGGGAATTATCACAAGTGGCTCCAATTGTGTTGATTCTTTTTCGAGAAAGAATGAAAGAGATATGAGGGGCTCCGGAAGAAGTCTTAGCCCTCCTAGAAGAGTATGATGATGTCTTCCTCGAAGAGTTGCCAACCGGTCTACCACCAATCCGTGGGATTGAGCATCGGATTGATCTTCAACCCGGGGTGGTTCTACCAAATTGGCCAGCATATAGAATGAATCCCGAGGAGGCTAAAGAGCTCGACGATCAAGTGCAAGAGCTCTTGGAGAAAGGATACATCCGAGAGTCATTAAGTCCTTGTGCGGTGCCAACCCTTTTGGTGCCAAAGAAGGATGGCTCCTCTCGGATGTGCATTGACAGCCGTGCAATCAACCAAATTACTATTAAGTACCGGTTTTCCATACCACGGCTGGAGGACTTATTGGATGAGCTAAGTGGTGCTGCCTACTTCTCAAAAATTGATCTAAAGAGCGGTTATCATCAAATAAGGATGCTAGAAGGAGACGAGTGGAAAACCGCCTTCAAAACCAAGTATGGACTTTATGAATGGTTAGTTATGCCATTTGGGCTATCTAATGCCCCTAGCACTTTTATGCGTTTAATGAACCATGTGCTGAAAGATTACTTGGGAAAGTTTGTGATAGTATACTTTGATGATATATTAGTCTATAGTGCACAATATCTAGATCACTTGGGACACCTTCGTATACTATTTGATGCACTTAGACAGGCTCATTTGTTTGGCAATTTGAAGAAATGCTCCTTTGTACAAGAAAGAGTGCATTTCCTCTTCTTCATTTTTTCCAAGAATGGAATAGAAGTTGATCAAAGCAAGATAGAAGCAATTCGGGAATGGCCGACCCCTAAGTGTGTTGCGGACATTAGGAGTTTACATGGCCTTGCTTCATTCTACCGGAAGTTCATCAAGGGGTTTAGTAGCATTGTTGCTCCCCTCACGGATTGCACCAAAAAGGGGAAAGAATTTGAATGGACCCCGGTGTGCCAAGCTAGCTTTGACCGAATCAAGGAGGCTCTTTACAATGCTCCTCTCTTAGTGCTCCCGGATTTCCATAAGGTCTTTGAAGTGGATTGTGATGCCTCGGCCCTCGGCATAGGAGCGGTTCTCATGCAAGAAGGGACGCCCTGATGTGCCTTCCTTGGGGGTCGGCGCACCGTGGGTCGGAAGAATGCGCGCACGCGAGGCTCGGATTGGTGGTGCGTGCGGCAAATAGGAATTTGGCTCGTGCGTTTTGTGGAGTTGCGTTGCGGAAGCGAATGGTGATGGAAAATATGGGGAATGGTCGTATGAAAAGTGGAATGGCTCGGGAAAATATGGTAATGGCTCGGAAGGTGGAAAAGGTGGTGAATTTAGGTAATGGAGGGTTTGATAGCTCGGGGGATGGAATGGATAAACTCTTGCGAGTTTTGGTTAGAAGGTGGATGAACAATTTGAACACTTGAGCAATCAAAGTGTTCTCCTCGGTAGACCTCACCCGCACTCGGATATGACTCACCGAACGTACGTGCAAATGGTTGACGTTCTTGGCCGGATATTACTCACCGGAGAAGTATACGTCGGAGAGAGCTTTAAACCTTTCGGGAAGAAGGTGCAATGCACAATTTTACTCTAAAATTCACTCTATTGAAAATAGTGTAAGTGTTACACTTAAATAAGCAAAAACGTAAAAGATAAAAAGCTAAGAAAGATAAATTAAGCCCTTGGATGACTTGAACGCCTAAGATTGCTTCGGGAAGGCTCTGGTTGACTTTAGGCTCGGTTCATGAGAATTGGCACGGTTGGTTTTGCGTCTTGACCGAAGGTGACCATGGTTGACCGAGAGGGTGCACCCGGTGGGATAATCTTCAAACCATGAAAGATTGGCTCGTGCCAATTTGGATCCAGGGCTTCTAAAAGGCTCTCGGTGGTCTGAAAGAGATGTCACATGGTCTGGTTCCTCGGTGGTCCGATGATGATTCATGAATGTGCGCGGGCGACTTGAAAAAGATCGAACCGGTGGTTGATCCAATCTTGGATATGATGGGATCCACGAGGATATTGTGGAAAGTTGTTGCTCAAAGATCCTCTGAAGATTCAATAGATTGATCATGGATTTTATGGATAAAATCCCTTGTGTCTCGCCGGTTTGTTGGTGAACGGTCTTGTGTGCGCGGTTTGACCTTATCTTCATGTCATCACGAGATTTGTCCGTGCCATTTTGAAAAGGTTGTTATCCAACGATCCTCCTACGAATATGGCAGCTTTAGCATGGATTATATGGATGAGAATATTTATTGTTTCGCTGATGGCTCGATGGATAGTTTTGGCGCGCGCGCGGGTGCTTGGAAATGTGACCGGTTGAACCTTTCTCCTGATATTTCGGGATTTGTCCGTGCTATTTTTGAAAGGTTGTTATCCAACGATTTTCCTATGAACATGGCAACTTTAGCATGGATTACTTGGATAAAAATCCCTCTTGTTGCACTGGTGGTTCAATGGACGGATTTTGTGCGCGCCCGGTGGATCTTCTTCGGATATCTTGAGATTTTTCCTTGACTAAATAACCAGATTACTTAAAGATTTAAGTGAAGTGGCCGATGTAATTTAGTCAAGGTCTTCTAGTGGGCCGAGGCTTGACTGTGGGCCGGTCAATGCTCGGTCGAGGTGGTCCTTCGAGGGCCTTGGCCTATGGAATGTGCGTTCCTCTTCTTGGGCTGTCTTCTATTCCTTTTCTAAGGCTAATTGCTGGCCGAAAAGAAATAAACTAAGTGTGACCGAAAATAGGGCCAATGGTTGAACACTTGATCCATGGGGATTTGGATCGATCATTCTCTCATGTCGGTCACTTATTCCAACGGGCCGAAGCCCTAGAAGACTTCGGCAAAGCCGACGACCAATGTTTCGTGGGTCGTCGGATCGTGGTCATGAGGTTGAGCGCCGGGCGTGTCATGGCCGGGAGCCCCGGGCTTGTGTCGGCCGGGAGCCTCAGATGTGTCATGGGCTGGGATGTGATGTGCAACCCGAGCACATCATGGATCACGTCCCGACCAACCCAACGAGCCCACCCGATTTTACTAATTTAGTTGCTCGTTTTGCAGGTATCTTAGTCTCGGAAACACCTTCCGAGCATGATCGGGAGCGGCCCAAGCACTCCATTACTTGGTGCTCGGCCATTCCCAGCCCCGACCCATGACGCAACCGAGGCTCATGACCGAGACACGCCCCGCACCCACCGGGCGCTCCACGACCCCGACCCGACGACCACCCCAACTTTGGTCGCTGGCCTATCCGAAGAGACATTAGAAGCCCCGGATCCAAATTGGCTCGAGCCAATCCTTCATTCGTTCGGAGCTCCGCCCATACCGACGCACCCTCTCGGTCAATCGGTCAAAAACAACACAACATCGGCCAACTTCGAACCAACCGATCCTCCGACCATGAATCACGGACATGGACTTCTCCAAAGTCAACATGAAGCGTTTGATCCATCCAAAGGCCGAAAGTTTCCTTCTTTTTAGATAATTAGTTCAACTTTATTTATTTAAGTATTGTAATCGTTTTCATTGTTCAACAGAGAGAATTTTAGTAAAAATTGTGCAAAGCACCTTCTTCCCGAAAGGATCGAAGCTCCCTCTCGATAACTCCCCTCCGGTGAGTCATATCCGGCCGAGTGTTATCAACCCTCGAGTGTTCATCGGTGAGTCATATCTGAGAAGACATTCAAGGTCTACCGAGTTCAATACTTTGATTGCTCAAGTATTGAATTGCCTTCATCCATCTCCTTACACCATCTTCATCCCCGAGCCATCGAATTACCTTCATAAGCTGATTCTGGTCCATATCTTCCCCACCGAGTCATCTCCATAAAATACCGAGCCTTTACCAAAATTCCACCACCAAACCTCATTATTTCCATCACATTACGCTTCCGCAAACCCCATCCTAAATTGGCTCAAGCCAATTTGCCGATCGCCGTACACGCGACCTTCCCGGTTACGTGAAAAGTGACAAGTCCGATAAAGTGTGTGCGATCCTGGTGCACGCTACACACCAAGCCCTACCTCAAAGCCCGAAGCCCTAAGAATAATTCTCTAAGCCCACTATTCAAAGCATAGAGCTGTAAGCCCGAAACCTTAAGACCTAAGCCCTAAAATCTAATCCCTAAGCCTAAAGCATAGAGCTCTTACCCTGTAACCAATAAGCCCTAAGCTCTAAGCTCTAAGTCCAAAGTCGTAAGTCATAAACCTTAAGCTCTAATCCAAAAGCCCTAATATCTTTGCCCAAAGCCCTAAGCTTTAATCTCTAAGAGCTAAGCCAAAAAGCCCTCAAACAAAAGCCATAAATCATACGCCTATAACCCTTTACCAAAAAGCCTTAGCCCAAAGCCTTAAGCCCTAGGCCCTAATTGTGAATCCCTAATCTGAAGCTCTAAGCCCTATGCCTGAGCCCTAAGCCAAAACAACAAAGACCAAAGCGAAAGCTTTGAGCTCAAAGTTCAAAACCCTAATGCCATAAGCGCTAAGCCTTTACCCCAAGTCCTACGCCCTATGTCCTAAGACTGAAGCTCTAAGTCCTAAGACTGAAGCCCTAAGTCCTAAGACCTAAGTCGTAAGACCTAAGCCCTATGCTCAAAGCCCATAGTCCTAAGCCCTAATCCCAAGCCCTAAGCCTAATTTCTAAGCCCTTGGCCCAAAGCCTTAAGCCCAATTTCTAAGCCCTTGGCCCAAAGCCCTAAACCCTAGAATCTAAGGCCTAAGCCTTAAACCCCAAGCTCTATGGCTCAAATCATAGGCTCTAATCTCAATGCCCTTAGCCATAAACCTTAAGCCTTAAGATATATGAACAAAGCTCTAAGACCTAAACCCAAAATTCAAAGCCCCAAGTCGTAGCCCAAGGCCCTAAGCACAAATCCTTAATCCCTAAGCCCAAAAGCCCTAATAATAACACCCAAAGCACTAAGCCCAAAGCCCTAAGGCCTAAGTCCAAAGCCCAAAGACTAAACACCTTAGCCATCGGCCTTAAGCCCAAAGCCTTAAGCCAAAATCCCTAAGCCTAAAGTCCTAACCCTTAAACCCTTAGCCTTAAGTGATAAGCCCTAAGCGATAAGCTTTAGGCCCTACACCATGACCTAAAAGCCCTAATCGCTTAGCCCAAATTCTAAATCCTTAATCCCTTACTCTTAAGCCCAAAGCCCAAAGCATTTATCCATAATTCCTAAGCTCTAAGCCCTAAGTCGTAAGTCGTAATCCATAAGCCATAAGCCTTAACTCTAACCACAAAGCCCTAATTCATTAACTCAAAGCCCTAAGCCCCTTAACTAAAAGCCATAACTCCTATGGCCAAACGCTTAAGCCTTAAGCTCTAAGCCATCACAACTACACCCAACGCCCTAAGCCCTAATCCCGAAGTAGAAAATCCTAAGCTCTAATTCATAAGCCTTAAGTCGTTTGTCATGAGCCCTAAGCCCAAACAATTAAAACCAATGCCCAAAGTTCGCAGGATAAAGTTCAAAGTGATAATGCCATAAGCACTAAGCCTAACCCTAAGTCATAAGTGCTAAGACCTAAGCCCTATGCTTAAAGCCCAAAGCTCAAAGCCCTAACTACTTAGCCCTAAGACTTAAGAAAAATTCCTATAACTTTAGCCTTAAGCCCATAGCCCTAAACCCTTAGCCATAAGCTAAAAGCCGCAATCCATAAACATAAATCCCTTAGCCCTACTCCCTAAGTCCGAATTTCTAAACTCTAGGCCTTAAGCCTTAAGCCGTAAGTCGTCAGTCCTAAGCCCCAAGCCATAGTCCTTAAGTCCGAAGTCAAAAGCCCTCAGCCAAAAGCTTTACACTCTAAAACTTAAGCCCAAAATTAAAAGCCCTAAGACCTAAGCAAAAAATTCAAAGCCCTAAGTCGTAGCCGAAAGCCCAATGCACAAAACCCTATGCCAAAGCCCTAAGTGAAAGCAATAAACCCTAATCCAAAATCCTAACCTAAATTTTAAAGCCTTAAGCCCTAACCCAAGGCCCTAAGCCCTAGACAGTAATCCCAATGTTGAAAACCCTATGCCCTAAACCCTAAGACCTAAGCCTTAATCCCTAAGTTGTATGCTCTAATCTTGAAACCCTAAGGCAAAAGTCCTTAGCCCTAAACCCTAAGACCTAATGCCTTGGCCCTAAGGCCTAATCCCGAAGCACTAAATACTATTCCTATAGCCCTAAATCCTTTTCCAAAAACCTTAACCGGAATGCCCTATCTTGACACGCTCGGGGATAGGAGAGGTGTCGGGAGAATAGAGGACAAAGGAAAATTAGCAATCTGCCGAGAACAAAGAAGGTTGGAACAAATAGGCGAGGAAACTGGTTAAGGCCACAAATATACACGTGCGTTTGGGCTAATATTTGATGGACTTAAACTTTAAGGGACGGTCTGGGCTTGGTCCAAAATTCAGAGTGATATCACGTGTAGAACTTAAAATGGCACGGGGATACTTTTGGGTGTACAAAACAGACACAAACAAGAGAACAATGCTGTGGATATGGAAAGACTTCTGCACAACTTCCAATGCAGGCAATCTGGGAAGGTGCAAATTGGCAGAAACTAACTCCAATAAAAGGGGAAGAAAATGCAAGTGGTTTGAGGGAAAAGGCACTAGTAGATTAAAAGATATGGGGGATTGAAAATTGATGGACATAATTACCGGATTTCAGGAATTCAGGTAGGAGGCAGTGGAAAAACACATGCACAACTTTGATGGGGAGGGCCTGTGGATAAAAATAGAAGAACAAATATTTCAGGACAGGAAATTGGAACTCACAGCCAAAACTTTAGGGCTTTTGTTCACGGGAAACAGAAAATGACACGAATTGGACTTTTGTTGCACTAAAACCACTCGGGTAGATGACAAGGCTGCAAACAACACTCAAACAATCACAATTGCAAACAAGAACGGGATGAGAGCTATGGGGGTTTCCAAACTCACCTTTGATCCTAAAAAGTGAGGAAGGGAGGTTGGAATAAGGGTTAGTGACTCTAGCTAAGACACCAACACCGTTACAAACCAAAAATCAAAGGATATTACTCACCTTTGAATTGCTTTGTCGTGAGAGCAAATGGGAGAGCTTCAAGCTTCAACATTCAACATTTTCTAATCTGTAAATGCTGAGAAAGGAAGGGTAAAAACCCTCCTTCCCACGAGCTACAAAAGGCATATGATTATCACCTATAATCCTAAGTGCTAAACCAACAACAAGGTATGGTAAATGGGGCCCACCCTTGACTTTCATCACCAACAAGAGTGATGGTCACTAAGGGAAGGTAAAACCCATCCCCTAAGGCTTCCTAAGGATCTCCCACTTGCAGCCACGTAATTAACTTACAACAAAAAAAGTAAGGAGCTTGCATGGTTTTCTACGAAAAACCAAAAACCTAATAGATGGGCCAAACCGATGATGGAATGTCCATAAACAAATGGACTTGAACACTTGTATCTTTTGGGCTAATGGTTGGGCACTTCCATGGGCTGCTAGCTGCTGCTCCCATGAAGGACAAAGATGAAATTCAGCCTTCCTTTCCGTTGGGGCAAAACATGGCCATGGATCAGCCACCATGGGTTGGATGCTCTTGGGCCGCTCTATCTTCTGGAGGCCTCTGTAATGGCAATCGTTGGCTGGGAAGTTGTTGTCCAAATTTTATGTTCGGCCTCATGCTGGAAACCTTAAAATGTGGGCCACATTTTTGTAGAAGCATGTTTTTCCAAAAGATGTCCGGAAGGTGGTCGAAACGGCTGCACAAGCCACGAAGGTCAGCTTGGGCCGAAACCAGAAATGTTGTTTTCATCACCATGGATGTTTCGATCACCCTTCCATGCCACGGGTACACTAAGTACCCTTACATGTGCACAAATTTAAGCTACTAATTATCCTCTTAATTATTACATAAAACAAACTAAATTATTACACAAAGTGGTCAAAAGGAAAACATGCTTTCCCCTTCATGTTTTGGTGATTTGGGGCCACCTTAATGTGCCACCCTTGAACTCCTCTTCCTTCATCAAGTGTGGTTGGCCCATGAAATGCATCAACCCCACTTGAAAACTAGGACTCACCATGCCCTTCATCTTTGGCTTCTTGATTAAACCTTTATAAAACAAGCTTCCTACAAAATCAACAAACTCATTAGAAAATAGTTTGCTTTCGCTTTTAGATGTGCTAATCTGTGGCACATCATATCCCATATTCCTTAAGGTTTAATACCAAAGCCCTATTGTTAAAGTCCTATGTCTTAAGCCCTTAGCCTAAATTCTAGAAGCCTTAAAAGGTATCGCCTAAGCCAAAAGGCCAAAGCCCATAGCTTTACGGTGAAAGCATCAAGCCCTAAGCTCTAGACCGTAAGCCTAAAGGCCTTAGCCCCAAACCCTAATCCTTAAGCCCTAAGCCAAAGTCTTAAAGCCCTATGCCTTTTGCCCTAAGCCCTATGCTAACATGCCATGTGATGCCTTGCATAGAACCATACCTAAAGGAGTCATCACCCAAGCCCGAGCTAAGGAGTTTTCTAACCAATTTGCTCTTTTTGTAGGAAATGATGAGCATGGGATAATACGGAGGAACCTACCTCGAAAGACTTGGAACAACCCAAACATCTCCTCATACGGGAAGCCTTTGAAATGGAGACAAGGATTGAGTAATCTTTGAGCTTGGAACACAATGGAGGGAAGTAAAAAGCCGATGCAAGGAAGGAGGAGAAACCAGTTACATGCCAGATCTAGGTTGGGTCCCACAGAGCATGGCCCAAACCCAATTGAAATCCCCTCTCTCTAGTTTTATTTTATGCCTTTTTAATTTTTCAGAAAACAATTATTCAGGGTTTTATGGGTATGGTATGGGTTTGGAGTGAGTTTTATCTTTTGCATTGGTTTTTGCTTTTGAGAGTGCTTGGATGGTAGCCGTTGGGAGGGGGAACCAATTTCGGGGACTACTCTTCCTTGGTCTCCCCCAAATTGGGTAAATGTTGGGTGGTCCTTTCCACCTTTCTTTTTGTGCAAGCAACAAATCTACTAAAGCCCTTAGATACCATCTGATTCGGTTGCTTCCCTCTAATGTAAGAGAGATTAAAATCCTCTCATCACCGAGCATTGTAATCAATTGATTTTGAATCTAAAGAGTGCTTTGGCATCTTCTTCCTTGGCCGGTTGTCTCCAAGACTCAGCTCTCCGGTGAGTAATATCTGGCGATACCTGAGAGCATCCTTCAAGGTTTTTGTTTCCCTTCCAAGCTAGGGTAAGCTAGCCCATGCTACAAGACTTCAATAACTCTCCTGTTGTCTTAGGGTAAGTGTGTAATCCATATTAGCTCTTCTCCATCTCCGGTTACCTCTCATTTTCTGATCAACCCCATTCCTTTTTCTGATAACCCCCTTTTTGGGACCCGATATTCCCGTCTGCATATCTCCCGATTTCCTAAAGCTTTTACCACTATTTTTGGAGGTTAAGCTTTACTCTCATTTCCTAACAACCCCTTCAAATCTAACTTGCAAACTATAAATGCAACTTGAGAACCTCCTTCCCCAATAATACCCATTTTTGGCCCTTTCTTGGCGTATTTCTCCCATTTTGTTCCACATTCCATTCTTGAAATATATCATATGCCCTATGTCCAAAGCTCTTAACCCTAACCCAAAGCCCTAACCCTAAAGTTTAAAGCCCTAAGCTCTATGTTCTAGGCCCTAATCCATAAGCTCTAAGGCCCAAACTCGATGACCTAAGCCCTAGGCCATATTTGCTAAGCCTTAACATGTATGCCATGAGCTCTATGTCCTAAACCTAATTCAAAAGCCTTATGCCCTAATCGCAAAGCCCTATGATCTATTCCCTTAGCTCAAAAACCAAAGCCCTACACCCAAAGCCCTAAACCCTACACCCTAAAGCCTAAGACCAAACCTTAAAACCCAAAGCCCAATACCCTAAGCCAAAACCCATAAACCATATGCCAAAAGCTCTAAACCCAAAGCCCTACGCCCAAAGCTCAAAGGCCTA